>VWZI01018869.1:10703-21117 GCA_013396835.1 Psilopogon haemacephalus | reverse complement strand
CTCAAAAAAACAAAAAAAAAAAAAAAAAAAAAAAAAAAAAAAAAAAAGGCACCTACAGCGTAGGGATGAGGGGGGAAAAAAATAAATTACTGGTCCCCAAAATTTCTTATCCTTCAGCACTCCTCAGCAGCTTGAAAACCTCTTCCTCTAAGCTTGTTTTCTAGATCGTCAGTGTAATTATCCCACAATTCATTCTCCCCATATTAGCAACTCTTTGTTGAGCCTCATGAAGTTCTGAACCGAAGCTTTCAAAGAGTTCTCCCATTCATTTATTTATTTATTTATTTATTTATTTTTTACTGCATTAGCTGTGGCTTCAAACAACTCAGTCTTTTCCTTGAAATTCCTTTGTGTTTTGGAGTTTATTTTGTGTTTTGTTTTTGCTTTTTGGTTGGTTTGTTGTTGTTTTTTTTCTTTTTCTGAAGAAACTTCACTCTGCTGAAAGTTTTGTTCTGATCTCACATTATCACTCGTTTCAGCTAAGTATCTGAGGAATAGCTTCCAAGAAATTCTTTGTGGACAACCGCACATTATTTAGAGTCCAAGAGGATTCTGGAGAATTTTGGTAGCCTGGATTTGTTACCACAAATCAATTAGGTGAGCAAAAGATTGCGAGGCACTTCCAGAGTGGCAAAATGTGGCCCATCATAAGATCTCAGTCTCAAGATTGTCATAAGGAGGTAATTCTGCCCCTTTACTCTGCTCTTGTCAGACCCCACCTAGAGTACTGTGTGCAGTTCTGGAGCCCCCAGCACAGGAAGGACATAGAACTGCTGGAGAGGGTCCAGAGGAGGGCCACAAAGATGATCAGAGGGCTGAAGCACCTCTGCTATGAGGACAGGCTGAGAGAGTTGGGGCTTTTCAGCCTGGAGAAGAGAAGGCTTCCAGGAGACCTTATAGCAGCCTACCAGTATCTGAGGGGGGCCTACAGGAGGGCTGGGGAGGGACTGTTCACAAGGTCTTGTAATGACAGGACGAGGGGGAATGGGTTCAAACTGGCAGAGGGGAGATTTGAACAGGATGTTAGGAAGAAATTCTTCGCAGTGAGGGTGGTGAGGCACTGGAACAGGTTCCCCAGGGAGGTTGTGTCTGCTCCCTCCCTGGATGTGTTCAAGGCCAGGCTGTTCTAGTGGAAGGTGTCCCTGCCTATGGCACAGGGGGGTTGGAACTGGATGATCTTTGAGGTCTCTTCCAACCTAAACCATTCTATGATTCTATAAGATCACAGTCTCTAGTTCTGCCAGGGGAGGTGTGAGCTGGATGTTAGGAGGAAGTTCTTTCCCAGAGAGAGTGATTGGCATTGGAATGGGCTGCCCAGGGAGGTGGTGGAGTCACAATTCCTGGAGGTGTTCAAGCAAAGCCTGGATGGAGCACTTAGTGCCATTGGCTAGCACTGGGTGCTAGGTTGGACTGGATGATCTTGGAGGTCTATTCCAAGCTGTCTGATCCAATGATTCTATCTTTTCACAGAATCACTGAATTAACCTGGTTGAAAAAGACCTCTAGGATCATCGAGTCCAACCTAGAACCTAACCCTTCTAATTAACTAGCTCATGGCACTTAGTGTCTCATTGTCTCATCCAGCCTCCTCTTAAACACCTCCAGGGATGGGGATTCCACCACCTCCCTGGGCAGCCCATTCCAATGCCAATCACTCTTCCTTCTTCCTAACATCCAGCCTGAACTTGCCCTGGTGCACTTTGAGGTTGTATCCCCTCGTTCTGTTGCTGGCTGCCTGGGAGAAGAAACCAACCCAACCTGGCTACAACCTCCCTTCAGGTAGTTGTAGAGAGCAATAAGGTCTGCCCACTAAACCATGTCCCAAAGTGTCATGACTACACATTTTTTGTACACCTCCAGGGACGGTGACTTCACCACCTCCCTAGGCAGCCTGTTTCAATCCCTGATCATTCTTTCAGGCAAGATTTTTTTTTCCTAGTCTCCAATCTAAACCTCCCCTGGTGCAACTTAAGGCCATTTCACCTTCCCTTTTCCCTCGTTGCATGAGAGAAGAGACCTCACTAGAACCTCCTTCCAGGCAGTTGTAGAGAGCAATGAGGTCTCCTCTCATGTTGATTGATGTTGAAAAATTCCCAAAGGTTCATGAGTAGCTGTGGAGGGGATCATGATCTAAAGGTCAGGGAGAAAGGAAAATCAGTGGAAGATGCAGATGAACATAAAAGGTAAAGAACTTTAAGGAATCTTGAAACCATAGAATGGTTTTGGTTGTGAGGAACCCTAAAGACCATCTAGTTTGACCTCTTGCCATGGGGAGAGACACCTTCCACCAGGCCATGGTGCTGCTCAAAGCACCACCCAACATGGTTTTGTACACTTCCAAGGATGAGACATCCACAACTTTCCTGCGTGGCCTGTTTCAGTGTCTCACCACCCTCACAGTAAGTGATGTAAAGGAAGACTCAGGTGAATCTGCTTTAGCAGGGCGATTGAACTAAGTGATCCTCAGAGGTAGCTTCCAGCATCCACCATTAATAAGGAAGGAAAATACAACATTTTTCTATACAGGTAGTTAGAAAGACAAAACATCTTGACATTTTTGGATCTCTAAATGCATTCAATGTGGAAACTCATAACATTAGCAATCATTATTGCTAAAAAAATTAGGTCATGGCAGCAACTCTCAGGTAGGAAAGTGCTAAGACCTCAGGCCATGGTTAAAAGTTAAAAACAAAATAAAGTAGAATAACATAAAGTAAAATAAAGTAGAATTAAGTAACATAAAATAAAGTAGACTAAAGTGAAATAAAATAAAATAAAGTCAAGTACAAAAGTCAAATAAAGTAAAAAAAGTAAAGTAAAATAAAGTAAAATAAATAGAAGTCAAGTAAAAAACATGAAGTAAAGTAAAAGGAAGTAAAGCAAAATAAAACAAAATGAAGCAAAATAAAGTAAAATAAAATAAAGTAAAATAAAACAAAGTAAAGTACAGTAGAATAAAGTAAATGAAAAATAAATTAAAATAAAGTAAGGTAAAATAAAACAAAATAAAATAAACTAAAGTAAACACAAATTTAATAAAGAAAAATAAAGTTAAATAAAATAACAGAATAAAACAAAATCATGATAATAATAATAAAAGCTTAATAATTAGGGATGATAGAAAATTCTACAGATCAGAAGCAGAATGGGTTTTGGGCAATGTTCTCAGCATCACGGAGCACTGAACTGAAGCTCAAATTGTTCAGTGTCACAGGGAGAGGTGGGACAGACATTGGTGGGGAAAAAAAAATAAAGAGAGAGAGGCCTGAGCTGCTAAGGGAGCCTTGGACAAGAGAGCGATGAGGAAACCACATGTGCTGGTTTGAACTAATTGGAGAATTTGAGTGAGAAATTAGACTATTGGCTGAGAGAGGAAAACACAGTGTGGCACTTCACCCAGAGCTTTACTGAGAAAAAAAATAAAGTTGTTTTTAAAAGTGTAACCCAAACACATAATCAGACGGTTTCAGACCTCGCTGGGCTGCGGCTGCTTCTCTTGCGTGGTCTCCTTTGTCTCTCTGCCTTGGTAGCTAATTCTCAGTAATACTACTAATTTCTTTCCTACTGCTAACGCCCATGGCCGATCTACCTCAGCTTATCTGCAGCATCAACAGGTGGTGAGATAAGATTGGGGAAGGGGGGAGAGGTGGTAAGTGGTGGTTGATTACCCCTCTTGGGGATTTTGGTCTCTAGGAGGGCTGTGGTGTTTCTGTATTACCTTTTCATGGTATACATCTGTAAATATCTGTTATGCCTTGTAAATATTTGCTTGTATATTGTGCATTGCTGTAAAAATAAAGCTTCATTTATCGACTTCCACTGTTCTGAGTCCTAGCCTGGGTTTACATCAAAAGATGGAGGGCAGGTAACTGCTAAACCACTACACCACGGAAAACCTTAGAGATTTCTTCCCTCTGAAAAAACCCAGCAAGGAGAGCTCAGCTGTCCATTGCTAGCCACAGTACTAAAAAGAAACACTTTCAATCTTCAGTAATTAACAGCATGCAAGCAGCTACTATAGGAAAAATAACTGCAGACAGAAGAAAGCAACAGCTCGTACATGGAGTTGTGGGGGGTTTTTTTTCCCCCCTCCTCTTCTCTTTCAAACCGGTGACATTTTGCTCTTTGCCCCATTGTCCAAGGAACTGTTTGGGCTCATTAAATCCGCAAGGGGCTCAGCTCTCTCTATATTTCACCTTCCTGTCAAATATTTACATGTCACACACAGGACCTCACCAAGGAGTTGTTGTGATTAGTTGCCAAGAAGCATCAAGAATCAAATGCAATTGTTAGTGTTTCGGGGGTTTCCTGTTTATTTCTACAAACACGCAGGGTAAACACTGTCAGTCCAAAGTAAACCACAGAGTGCACATTTTTTTTTTTTTAATTCCCCCCACCCCCCCAAAAAAACCCAAAACCAAAACAAAACCAAAAAAACCCCAAACTAATATCCCATAAAAACCTGGGAAAGTTGCAACTCACATTTAAAACGATTCGTTTCACCCTGTGTGAAAACTCAAGGATATTTCATAACAACAGAGGCCAGTTTAAAATTGTCCTTTCAAAGCTCCCCTTGGTTTAGACCTGATGGTTGATGAAGATCCTCCTCAACACATCAATACAAAAACCCCAACCTAAAAAAATACTCCCTTGGCCAACATTTGGATAGAATCATAGAATCGTAGAATCATAGAAGCATAGAATCAGTCAGGGTTGGAAGGGACCACAAGGATCAGCCAGTTCCAACTCCCCTGCCATGTCCAGGGACACCCTACCCTAGGTCAGCCTGCCCACAGCCTCTGCCAGCCTGGCCAAAAACACCTCCAGGGATCTGGCCCCAAACACCTCCTGGGCAACCCATTCCAGGCTCTCACCACTCTCATGGTGAAGAACTTCCTCCTCACCTCCAATCTGAATCTCCCCACCTCCAGCTTTGCTCCATTCCCCCTAGTCCTCTCACTCTCTGAGAGCTGAAAAAGTCCCTCCCCAGCTTTTCTGTAGGCCCACTTCAGATACTGGAAGGCTACAAGAAGGTCACCTGGGAGCCTCCTCTTCTCCAGGTTGAACAGCCCCAGCTCTTTCAGTCTGTCCTCATAGAAGAGGTGCTGCAGCCCTCTGAGCATCCTTGTGGCCCCGGATATGATCAGTGTAAGTAAAATAGGTATTGGGATATAGTTTAAAGAAACATCAGCATAAGTAAAAAAGATATTGGGATAGAGTTTAAAGAAACAAAACCTCAAATCCAGCTTGGATTGGGAGGGAAGAAAAAAAAAAAAGGCAACAACCTGGAGGCACATATGTAGAGTATCATAAAATCTAAGCCATCGTGCCAGGGACTGAATTTTGAGTGGCATTCAAAACATTTTCATTAAAGCTTCCATTGGTTTCGGTCATTTGAGAACTATTTACTCACTTAACTCTCCCCGGCTGAATTTTGGGTTTGGGTTTCTTTTTTCTTTTGGAGATGCCAATCGACAAGAGGAAATTCATTCCAACTGAAGATAAATCCTTACTTTCACTGCCAAGACATTTTTTTTTTTTTCCTGCCACAGACAATTATTGGTCTAGAGGGGACTTTTCTTCTTTCTTCTGGAAATTTAGCTCCTTCTAAGAAACTCGTGTGAAATTAAGTCCTTCATTAAACTGACAGGCTGGGAAGGCTACCTTTGTGCTTTGTTTCTTCCAAGGCAAAGTTAAAGGAGATATGAAATGGAAGAAACATCTATGCAGAGGGACCAGGACAGAATTTGTTCTTCAGTTCAGTAGCTGCAATGGTAAATAGGGTGCCTTAAAGATCATCTAGTTCCAACCCCCCTGCCACGAGCAAGTATATCTTGGAATCAGTCAGGGTTGGAAGGGACCACAAGGATTATCTAGTTCCAACCCCCCTGCCATGCCCAGGGACACCCTACCCTAGATCAGGCTGCCCACAGCCTCTGCCAGCCTGGCTGCAAACACCACCAGGAATGTGTCCCCTACCACCTCCCTGGGCAACCCTTTCCAGGCTCTCACCATTCTCATGCTCAACAACTTCCTCCTCACATCCAATCTGAATCTCCTCATCTCCAGCTTTGCTCCATTTCCCCTAATCTTGTCACTCCCTGATAACCTAAAATCTCCCTCCCCAGATTTTTTGTAGACCTCTTTACATACTAGAAGGCCACAAGAAGGTCACCTGGGAGCTTCCTCTTCTCCAGCCTGCACAGCCCCAACTCTTTCAGTCTCTTCTCACAGCAGAGGTGCTGCAGCCCTCTGAGCATCCTCGTGGCCCTTCTCTGGATACACTCCAGCATCTCCACATCCCTCTTGTCCCAGGGGCTCCAGAACTGGATGCAGTACTCCAGATGGGGTCTCAGCAGAGTAGAGGGGGAGAATCACCTCCCTGGCCCTGCTGCCCACACTTCTGAAGCAGCCCAAGATCTGTTTGGCTTTCTGGGCTGCAAGTGCACACTGCTGCGTCATCTTGAGCTTCTCATCCACCAGCACACCCCAGTCCTTCTCCTCAGGGATGCTCTCCAGCCAGTCCCAGCCCAACCTGTGTTCACGCTTGAGATTGCCTCAACCCAGATGCAGGACCTTGCACTTGGCCTTGTTGAACCTCCTGAGGTTGGCTTGTGCCCAAGGAAAAAAATTCTCCCTAATCTCCAATCTAAACCTCCCCTGGTGCAACTTGAACCCAACTCCACCTGGCTACATCCTCCCTTCAGGTAGTTGTAGAGAGCAATGAGGTCTGCCCTGAGCCTCCTCTTCTGCAGGCTGCACACCCCCAGCTCCCTCAGCCTCTCCTCACAGGGCTGTGCTCCATCCTCCTCCCCAGCCTTGGTGCCCTTCTCTGGACACATTCAAGCACATCCTATCACTACAAGCCTTGAAAAACAGAAAACCTTTCTGGATTTCTTTTAGGTCTTCTTTAGGCACTGAAAGGCTGCTATAGGAGCCTGTGGAAGGCATGGGAAGAACTCATTTTGACATTGATGGTCTCCAGGTTGTGATCAAGGGAACTCAAGTGAGCTGACACCACCACAGGATGCACACAGGCTGTGTTCATGCACTGGAGCTTGGCTCTCCATCTGAGAGCAAGTCCATTCCCTGGTCAACACTATTTAAGAGTAGTCATTAAGGGTGAGATTAATTTTTCTACATTTTTCTTACAGCAGAGGAAAATAATTTAGAAGTGTGGGGGGAAAAAAAAAATTACCAAAAGCCCAAGCACATGGACCAGTGAGATTTAAGGCAAAAATGGGATTCAGTCTTAAACCCCTCAATGTGCCTGGAAATCCCACTGCTCTATTCCCATTTTTGGTGCCTAATAATTAGTCATTAACTCTCGCAGTGAACAGAACACACTCATCTACCACTTCCTTGACAAGATCTGCCTCGTGTTGATTATTTTAACAGCCTAATTTAATTCAGGTCGCTGCAGTTTCTCCAGGAATTTGCCAAGCAGAAATTTATCAGATTCCATATAAATCTATGTCGGGGAGAGGTGGTGGTGGAGGGGGGGGGGAACTTTAATGGAAATGACCACATTAAGAATTGGGGATTGGGCCCTTAATAGCTGCAACCATCCATCATCTTTTTAATACGGAGAAATCAGTAAAATGAAATGGTTTAAAAGACACGGGAGTAATAACCCAATCATTTAGTATGAAAGAATAACCAGAGAATACTGCCCCAAAGAACTATAGATAGCCTGGCAGAAAAGCACTGAAGAGAAAAGCATCAGTATTCATTCCAGGAAAAAAAAAAAAAGATTATATTCATGTGAAAAAAAACACCAGTAAGAAGAAATCGAGCCTATCACTACCTCCCCATCCTTGCTCCTCTATTGAAGACCTTCATACATGGCTTCATGTAGAATTGTCATGGACAGAAATCCTAGAATGGTTTGGGTTGGAAGGGAACTCATAGCTCATCCACTTCCAACCACACTGCCATAAGCAAGGAAACCTTCCACTAGAACAGGTGCCTCAAAGTCTCATCCAGCCTGGCCTTGAACACCTCCAGTGAGGTTGTGGAGCACAGAATCACAGAATGTGACCACCATCTTCGATCACATTCTGTGATTCTGTGCTACACAACCTTCCTGGGCAACCTGTGCCAGCGTCTCACCAACTCATTGCACTCCTAACATCCAGTTTATATTTCCCCTTTGCCACTTTAAAACTATTCCTCCTCCTCCTGTCATTACAAGACCTTGTAAATAGTCCCTCCTGTAGCCCCCTTCAGATATTGGAAGGCCACTCCAAGGTCTCCTGGAAGCCTTCTCTTCTCCAGGCTGCACAGTCCCAACTCTCTCAGCCTGTCCTCACAGCAGAGCTGCTGCAGCCCTCTCAGCATCTTGGTGGCCTCCTCTGGACTCTCTCCAACACTTTCATGTCCTTCTTGTGCTGGGGGCTGCAGAACTGCAGACAGTGCTGCAGGTGGGGCATGAGGAGAGCAGAGTAAAGGGGCAGAATCCCCTCCCTTGCCGTGCTGGCCATGCTGATCTTGGTTGTAGCCCATTGTCCTCAGCTCTCAGTCTAAGGGAGAAGGAAGATCCTGGCTACAAGCAAAAGGAACTGTATTCCTTGCTAAAATTTGCAATTTTGCTATGTTATGAGCAAGCAATAGTGCATAAATTTGCAGTAGGTAACTATTAGCTGCAATTTCATCTCTAGCCATTATAACTCTATAAATACATGTTTTGAAGGTAATATAAGCCAAATAATAACTCAAGGTGAAAGCAATAATGAATGAAAATGAGAGGCTGTCATTTCAGTCACAATATTAAAACTAAGTGCAGATTCTAATAAGGAAGAAAATAGCCAAATTCTCATAACAAATTAAAAGGAGAAAAAAAAAAAAAAAAAAGAAGAAGAAGAAAGAAAGGAAACAGCCTGGTTTACAATTACATCTACCCACGACAGGGCTTTCAACCAGAGATATTAAATTACTTTAAAAAGGAGATTAATAATTATATCCTGCTTTTCTCTAAAGGCAAGCTTCGGCGTGGAAATTTGCCTGCCCAGGTCTTAGAGGCCAGTGACAAAGCCCTGATGGGAGGTGAGCAGCCCTCCGAGCTGCATCCTAAACTGAGCCACCAAAGCTGTGCTGCCAGGAGAAAAGAAGAGGAATAGGAATAGGAATAGGAATAGGAATAGGAATAGGAATAGGAATAGGAATAGGAATAGGAATAGGAATAGGAATAGGAATAGGAATAGGAATAGGAATAGGAATAGGAATAGGACAAAACAGAACAGGACAGAACAAAACAGAACAGAACAAAACAGGACAGAACAGAACAAAGCAGAACAGAATAGAATAGAACAGAACAGAACAGAAACAGAACAAAACAGAACAGAACAGAAACAGAACAGAACAGAACAGAACAGAAACAGAACAGAACAGAACAGAAACAGAAACAGAACAAAACAGAACAGAACAGAAACAGAACAGAACAGAAAAGAAACAGAACAGAACAGAACAGAACAGAAACAGAACAAAACAGAACAGAACAGAAACAGAACAAAACAGAACAGAACAGAACAGAACAGGACAAATCAGAAAAGGAATTGAATAGGAATAGAATAAGCCAGGCTGGAAGAGACTTCCAAGCTCAGCCAGTCCAACCTAGCACCCAGCCCTAGCCAATGGCACTAAGTGCCCCATCCAGGCTTTGCTTCAACACCTCCAGGGATGGTGACTCCACCACCTCCCCAGGTAGCCCATTCCAATGGCAAATCACTCTGAGGCATAAGAAGGTGCTACAGATGTAGGTACACCCTTGGTCACAGCTGATCACTCCATCTTTGCAATTCCATCTAGCATTCACTTCCTGTTTAGTGGTAGTTGCTGATTTCCAACCAAGAATGGAGAGTTGATCTCAGAAGGTTGCCCACTCCTACTGATTTCTACCACTCATGAAGTTCCTTGAAGCTCCTCCACTGCTTTGAAAGGCAACAAAAAGACACAAATCCCTGCCTGGCTTCTATTGGAGGCTAAGAGCCTTCTGGCCACCTCCATTTGTAAGTTGGGATGTGGAGATGCACAGATCCTTTGAGATCTGGCCTCACATGTCATCAAAGATTAAAAGAACAATAGGTGTTGGGTTTTTTCCTAGTGGTTGTTTTCCACTTTGTGGTGAGAAAAGAGAAAGGATTTGAATTAAAATATCTTTAAAAGGAGCAAAAGAAAAGTTCTTAAAAGATAACACAGAACAGAAATGAAAGATTGGTGTGGTGGGTTTGCTTTTTTTTTTTTTAACCCCACCCTGTAACAGAAAATTACTATTTGCCTTTTCTAGTGTTACATGAACTGTGATAAATCCATCTTTATGTGCCAAACAGAGAGAGAAAGAAAGAAAGGAAGAAGGGAAGGAAGGGAAGGAAGGGAAGGAAGGGAAGGAAGGGAAGGAAGTGAAGGAAGGGAAGGA
>VWZI01018868.1:11813-26902 GCA_013396835.1 Psilopogon haemacephalus | reverse complement strand
TGCCATGACTTTTGGAATATAATAGAGAGGGGTTTAGCAACCTCAACTGCCAGTTCTCTCAGTACCCGTGGGTGTATCTCATCAGGTCCCATGGACTCGAACACTTTCAGGTTCTTCAGGTGATCACAAACCAGATCTTCACTTATGATGGGCAGTTCTTCCTTCCAGTTGTTGCCATTATCTTCCATGACTCCAGGAGTGTGGCTGGAGGCCTTTGCAGTAAAGACTGAGGTAAAGAAGTCATTGAGAACCTCAGCTTTTTCCATGTGTTACCAGTTCACCTATTTCCTTTCTGAGGGGGGCCACATCTTCCCTATTCCTCTTTTTACCATTAATATACCTGTAGAAATCCTTGGTGTTTCCTTTGACCTTCCTGGCTAGATCCAATTCAAACTGTGCCTTGGATTTCATAATCAGATCTCTGGCTGCTCAGGCAGCTTCCCTATATATCCCCTATTTTATCTGTCCTTTCTTCCACTCCTTGTTGAGTTTCTTTTTGTGTGAAAGTGTGTCCAGGAGCTTCTTGCTCAGTGAGGCAGGCCTCCTGGCATTCTTCCCTGCTTTCCTCTTTGTTGGTTCCATTAAACTTTGGCCAGCAGGTTCCTGAAGCCATCAAAGTCTTCACACCTAAAGTCTAGGGTCGTAAGCATAGAAAACGTCCTCTTGGTTGCCCTGAGGATCTTAAATTCAACTGTTTCATGGTCACTGCTACCAAGGCTGTCCGTGAGCCTCATATTGGTCACCAGCCCTTCTCTGTTGGTAAGAACAAGGTACCTTTTCTTCTTGTTTCTTCTACCATTTGGAGGAGGAAGTTGTCGTCTATGCAATCCAGGAACATCCTGGATTGCTGATGCCTTGCTATGATGTCCCTCCAGCAGATGTCAGTGTGATTGAAATCCCCCCCATGCGGACCAGGGCTTGTGACCTGGAAGCTGCTTCTATTTGTCTGTGAAGGGCCTCATCTGTTTGGTTCTGCTGGTCAGGTGGCCTGTAGCAGACCCCTACAGTAACATCATCCTCCCCTGTCTTCCCTTTAATTTTAACCCATACAATGTCATAGCATCCCAGCAGCACCGTGGCCTTTAGTTCATCCTGTTTGTTGCCCAAGTGCAAGGAATCAATACGAATGACCAGTATGGTCGGAGTACTGTTCAACTTTATTGTAAAATCAGCACAAGATATATAGCACAAGTCTCTCCCAGTTCCTGCTATTCTGTTTTTCATTGGTAATTCTTATCTGTCCATGCACCTTTTTCTTCTGACGCATATCTGCTGCTTTGCCCAAGATGCTTTTCTTTTCTTTCTCAGCCAGCTCCCTCTTATCAGTTGGTGCTGCAGAAATAATGCAACCAAGGCCTGTTTTTCTCACGCTAAGGGAGGCCCACTAAAAGGGGAATCTTTTAATAAGTGAATCGTTCATAGCATTCATGGCTCTGCAGCCATCCCACATCCAAGCTCTGTGCATTTGCATAGAAGCACTTCAGCTGGGCTGGGCCTGTCCTCCTCTTGTGCCAATTCTCCTTGATTTCCTCAGATTGTCCTGGTGCATCATTCCTGGCTTGCCTCAGGGAAGTAAGTTGGGGGCCCTCAATAGCTCTCCACCCCTCTGCCTCTGGTGAGCTGCCCTATTGTTTGTCACCTGCCAACAGGAGACTTTTAACCCCTTCTCCCTTCAAATCTAGTTTAAAGCCCTATCAATGAGCCCTGCCAATTCCTGCCCCAGGATCCTTTTCCGCCTATGGGACCAGTGCATCCCATTAGTTATTTGCAGCTCTGGTGCCTTGTAAATGGAGCCATAATTGTAGAATCCAAACTCCTGTTGATGACTGTGGCAGGGCAAGGCATTGCCCCACCGGACGTTTGAATGGGGTGTGAACTGCGGCAGGGCACACCCATGTCCACTGCCCCACCAGAGGTGTAAATGGGGCAGGAAACGGTCTTACTCCCTTCCCACCCCTGTCACTGGAGGTTTGAAATGTGGAGTATAATAGACGTAAAGTGCCTTCTTCCACCCTCTCTGGCTTGAACAGGGAGGGAACAAATTGCCTCAGTATATATATGGCAACTGGACAGATTGAAGTCGGACCTGCATTGGGACCTGCACTCAGAGCTGGAGACAGATCTTGCACGAACCTTGCAGGGACTTTAAGCCGGACCTTGGGAAGCATCCTGGCTTCTTCCTGCAGGACCTGCCTCTAACGGTAAACTGCAGCCATTCATGGGAATACCACGGAGCACCCTGGATTTCCCCTGCCTTGCTTTGTGATCGTGGCTTTGTGAAAACTGTGCCTACAGTCATCTTGGACTTTGGCAGGCACTGGACTCTGGACACTGCCGTGACAGAGATAGTCTCCCGTTTGTAAGCAGGGCAAAGCTGTTTCATGCCCAAACCTTTTTCAAATTTTCTGATTTTTCCTGAATTACCTGAAAAGGCATCCTTGTGAAGACTTTTCCCAAATGAATTAGAACCCAAACTTAAACCAATTTGCACATAGATTGTGGGTGGGGCTTTTGGAAATTATAAAAGCTACATAATTTATAATTTCTGCCTCTTCCATCACCCACAATCAATTCAATGACACCAGACCTGGAGCCATGAATTGAGCTGTTGGCTCTTCCTAAATGTTCCCGTGTCCATTGCTAATGTTAGAGGGATAGAGGAGCTGTTGCCTTAAGGTTGTGACATCTTTTTTAATTGGTTGTGAGGCTCTCATTGTTGCATTGTCACTATGCACTTGAAAGACTAGAAGTGGGTAGTAGTCTGAAGGACTCACGAGGTTGGGCATTTCACCTAAAATGTCTCTTACCTGGACACCAGGGAGGCAGCAGACCTCTCTATGGAGTGGGTTCGGTCTGCATATTGGACCTTCTGCTCCCTTCAGTACAGAGTCTCCTATAACAATGACCTTTCGAGGTTTCTGTTCAGAATGGGTTTTTATGGCTGGCCTGAGGCAACCTGTCTTTGGTGCAGTTTCTGGGCTTTTTGAGTCCTCATCCTTTCTGATGTTCCTGCAGAGCCTCATACCTATTCTACAAGTGCACTATAGGCAGTGTGCTTCTTAAAGTAGCACACTTGCTCCGTTTGCATTTGTTCTGTCAGATGAAGACCTGTTCCCATTGACCCTGCTCCTGTTACTACATGGAGGCTGAGAGACTTGCTGATGGCAGGATATTGCCCCCCCTGCTTCACTAGGAGTTAACCCTAGTTCAGGTTCTGTAGAGAGTAGATTATGGAAATAGTCAATTTCCCATTCGCAGTCTCTTATAGTTATTAGTCTTTCCACCTCTTCTTTTATTTCAGCCACCATATTCATCAGATCCCTAATCTGCTTACATCTAACACAGGTGTTGCCCCTGCCATCCTCCATATTGAGTGCCAGGCTCCAGCGCTCACTGCAACCAGCTGCATGCTTGTGTGTGGCTGCTGTTTGGGTGCCCACTGTTTTCAACCAGACTTTGTCTGAGCTTGCTTCATTTCATCTTTTGTCTGTGTTCCCATCTCCATCTTAGCGGGCATCAGGAATTTGCCCTTCATCTGCTGAGTGAAGACCATAATGCTTACCTGCTATAGTGATGTGGTTTATAGGTTAGGTTTTTGGGTTGTGGGTTTTTGGTTCTTGTTGTGTGTGGTTTTTGGTTGTTGGAGTTAGTTTTGTTTTGGGTTTTGTTGTTGTTGTTGTGTTTTATTTTTGTTTTTTTCCCCCACTATCCATGCGCTACTTGCCACGTTCCAGTGAGCAGACTACCTCTCCCGCTGCTGATCACACGCTGGAATGAGGGTCTCATGCTAATGGGATGTTTAAATTCTGTGCAGTCCCCTGGCAACACCCCCCAGACATGTCACTTTCCAAGCAGGCATGCTGAGGGCAGCCTTTGCCGGTCCTGCCCTTTCCCTGGGGTTCCTCTACCCACAGAATGTCCCCAAGGAAATTGTCACGGGATTGGGCTAATAAAATGCGATATCCTGTGGGACGAGGGGGTCCTAATGCCCTCCTCGCCAGTTCTTTTAGGTTTCGGTCAGCAGAAATAGACAAACGCGTTGCTCAAACGTCAGGTGCAACAATTTAACATTTAGAACTTGGGAAAACAGAGGGGTTACATGCAAAATAACTCCCGACACGCCCACAAAATGCCCGCGAGGCACGAGGAGGCGGGGGTGAAACACGCTCCTTCCCGAACCCGGAGGGGAGGGGGGGAAGAAAACCGACTTCACCAAAGTTAGGGAAAAGGGAAAGAATAATAGAGGGATACAGAGAGAGAGAGAGAGAGATCAGCCTTGCTGCTTAGGAGAGCTGCGTGCTTCGCTGCCTGCTGCCGTGCACGTGGCTGGTCTCCTCAACAGCCACGGCGAGAGACCACGGTGAGCGAGGTAGAGTGGAGGAAGAGCAACTAACAGTCATTGTGCCCCCCCTTAAATACCCTCGGGACCGTGAGACTGACTGACAGGCACAACTGGCCAATGGGTTTAAAGCTCCACGCCTGTGTGCTGCCCAGGGCATCCCTGGCTCCAGCGGGGGGGGATCCACGTGGGATGCCCCCGTCCCCTCAACTCCTGCCGGAACTTGGACGGTAGGGGGAGGAGAGAGCCCAGAGGTTGGACCAATTCTAGGGTATGTGTCACCCCATTCCGGGACAGAAATCCAGAAACCAAGCAAACCAGATCAAAAGCACACCTCAGCTAGCCATTACCAAGGCTCTCCCACCACTGATCGCACGCTGGAAAAGTAGTGAAGAAGCACTCAGATACACCAGTGAAGAATTTCACATAAGAACTTGCACAAAAATATTATGACAATTGCACAAATCTTTCAAGTGGAATCACATTAAAATGTACATAGAAATGTTATAAACTTTCAGATTCCACAGTGACAGGTGTATCAGAATGAATAAAAAAGAAGTTTATGTGATCATTTGTAAAAGCCATGGCTTAAAATATAACCAACAATATTAAAGGCCTCTTTTTTTTTTTTTTTTAAGTGGCACAGATTTTATGCCACTATAAGAAAAGTGTCAATAAAATGTAATCCATCCTCAGATGCTGCCTCTTTAATGTCCTTTTAAAAATTTAGGTTTATGAATAGTCATGTTGAAATGCCACCCACACATTTTCATAATTTTCATGCCAGAATGTTTCTTAATCTGTTGCTGTACACTTTAATCTAAAGATGTAGTATCAGAAACTTCTCACTTGCATAGTTTCCCCACCTATGTGCACTGTTTTCAGCAAAACTACAGAGCAATGTGTTCAATAACAAAGAGTGTACGTGTACTTTAATACTCAAGGTTATATATATCCTCAGCTGATGTATATGAGCAGAGCTCCACTGACTTCACCTGCCTTAAACTCACAGAGTGGCAAGCCTCTTCAAGAAATCACATTGTGGCAGTAAGATGGGGTAGATGATGCTGTGCAGGAATGAGTATAAAATATTCTCCAGAAGAAATCAAATTAGAATGTGGTAGGGTTTTCTGTTTGTTTTCTTGATGTACTGAGTCTACTAAGGATTTTGCAAACTTTTACCTGTAGAGTTGAGGCATTTGTTGTATTTGGACAACAAATGTTCACTTAACAGCCGAGCCTTGTAGCACTGGAAAGACAAAGTGAAATTGAATTTAATCTTACTGAATGTGCTGAAGCTGATACTCAAGGAAGTACCTCTGCTGAAATATATTGTCTTTCTGTGGCAAGTGAAAGAAGGTGAAAACAGAAGGTGAGCAGAGGGTGCCAGAAGACATTAAATTCAAGCATGCATTAGAATTCTAACCATTTTAAGAGGCCTGGCTGTATGTGAAAATACAGGTCTGTCAGCAGTTCAGCAATGAGGCCAATTGTTTCAGGGAGCTAGTAATAAGATGCTATGCATAAGGTGTGAATGTAGAGGCTCTGAGACAACTACACGTTACATTTCTAGAAAATGATACACATCGTGTTTTCTGAATTATTCTTTTTATGCAGAACTCTGTAGAAGAAACAAAAAAAACAGTTAGATGACATTTCAGTTTAAGATCAGCTGTTGAGAGTTGACTTTAAGTGATGCTACAAAATTAATAGGATTTTAATGCCATAAATTATATTTTTGTCTCCTAGTCCCACTCCATAAATAAGCCAGCCCATTGAAATTAATCACATTTTCTTAGGCATTTTCCTCTTAGATTACCTTTTGAAACACAGTAATTATTGGTGAGATTATATTAATGAAAACAGTGATTAGTACAGCGAATTTGTTTGTTATTTTTACACTGCTAGGGGTGCAACTCCACTTGGAGTGTCTAGAAATCTCACAGAGGAACAGTGAGGATTTTACATAGGAAGAAAAGGATCTATTTGTCCTACTGCATTCTTGTATGCTAGCTAGCACAGGCTGGAACAATGGCATTTGAAGTGATTATTGAATAGAAAGAAGTGACAACTTGTAACTTCAGATCAACTATACATGCCTGACTGCATTTCCTTTTCTGAGGGTTTGCAAAAAGCAAATCTGAAAATAAGGAGGACTAGAAAGGTTGTGCTGATTTTGCAGCATTGAAGGAAGGATTTTTCTCCATGGGCTCTTCTTTAAGAACCTGTAGTGTCTGGAGAGTTCACGGAATTAATGGCTTAGTTGCCTGATTCTTTCTGCACTGTAAGAAATGAGATAATAACTATTTCATTGTAAGTATTAGCAAGATGAACTTTGTAGAAGTAGTTTAGAAAAATGGCCATCAGTTTTTATACTGAAAGATTTCCTCTTTTCTTTCTATCTGCAATTGTCTCCTGCATATATCATACATGGATCAGTTTAGTGTCCAAAGTTCCACTAAATATCCTACAAAAGTCCAGGAAGACTTAACATTTCACAGTGGATTTTAAGTTTCTTGCAGATAGATATCTGGGATGAAATCTGTGACAAATACATTCAATAAAGCACTATAAAAGTGTTTCAAGAGGATGGGGTTTATTATGTTCTGCATAAACATATTAATTAGAATAACAAATTTGGCAATACTAGTCATTATTTATGAGTAGAAATAGACAAGACAATGCATTCAAATTAAGGTAGCAATTTGTTCTTAGGAAATCAAGAAAGTGAGTAATTACCCAGTTATCAAGACTTAGAGGACATAAGAAAGATGTGGACAAATTTTTAGCATGGCCTGTTGCAAAATGACAAGGGATAATGTTATTAAAATAAAGAAGGCAGATTTAGGCTAGATAAGGAATATTTTTTTTTTTTTGCAATGAGGTTGGCAAAACACTGGAAGAGACTGTCCAGAGTTTGTGGATACTCCATCTCTAGAAACATTCAAGGTCAGGTTGGATGGGTCTCTGAACAACATGATTCTGTTCAAGTCGTCCCTGATCATTGCATGGGAGGTCGACTACATGACCTTTAAAGGTCCCTTCTAACCCAAAGCATTCAGTCATTTTCTCTTTGTAAGAATGACAAATTTGCACAATGAAAGGCTCAGTCTAAATAATAATACATTTCAGCATGTCAGGTATTGTTTACTGTAACTTTGTATCATTTTAAAAAAGACAACATAAGAAAAGAATTTTGATATCATATGGAATCAGCTCACCAACCTTGTTTTGCCTCTGCTAAAAAGAATAAAATAAAAATATGTTAAGACTAGAGAATAGGAAAAAAAATCTAGCTAGAATTTAGTATCTTTGATTACTAAACTACATTGTGTATGTAGATAAGTCATTTGCTGACATTTGGAAGTAGTGGTGGTTTTACACACTGGTTCCAGTAACTTTTACATTAACAAGGGCAAGTAGAAAGTCCTGCACCTGGGGAGAAACAACCAAGTGTATCAGTACAGGTTAGGGGCCTGACCTGCTCAAAAATAGCTCTGTGGAGAAAGTCCTGCAGGTGCTGATGAACAAGTTCACCACAAGCCAGCAATGTGCCTTTTTGGAGAAGACCAGTGGTATTCTGAGATGCACTAAGAAGAGAATTAAAAGAATTAAGACCTAAGAGAAGGTTCTCCTCTCCATCTACTCTGCTGTGGTGAGGCTGCACCTGGAGCATTGCATTCACTCCTATGCTCCACAATTCAAGAATAACAGGGGACTACTGGAGAGAGTGCCAGTAAGATGATTAGAGGACTGGAACATCTCTTATGAGGTGAGGTTGTGACAAGGACCTCTTTAGACTTCAAAAGAGAAAATGAGTGGGGATCTTAAAAATGGCCAAAGAGTGGAGGTCATAAGGATGGGTCTGGTCTCTTTTCAGTGGTGACCAGTAATAAGACAAGGGTAAATGGGTACAAAATAGAACACAGGGGGTTTCACTTGAACTTAAGAAGAAACTTCTTTACTTTGAGGGTGATGGAGCACTGGAACAGGCTGCCCAGCGAGGCTGTGGATTCCTCTTCCCCTACACAGAGTGATTGCCCATTGGAATGGGCTGCCTGAGGAGGTGGTGAAGTCACCATCCCTGGAGGTGTTTAAGAGGGGGTTGGATGAGCCACTTAGTACCATTGTTTAGTTAATTAGAAGGGTTAGGTGATAGGTTGGACTCAATGATCCTAGAGGTCTTTTCCAACCTGGTTCTGCTTTAACAGAGGAGTTGGACTAGATCATCTCCAGAAGTTCCTTTCAACCTTTACCATTCTATGATTCTACAATTCTATTTTTTATCCCATATTGAGATGTTTGGTTTTCAGATAAATCAGAATTTCTCTGTAGGTCACATGCAGTCATTTTCCACCAGTACGTGTAATTCAGGGAAGTAAGAAGTTCAATATAAAGAATTAGACCAGCATTGGAAATGTATGTGCTTATTTCTCGGTAAAATTCCTTAGCAGTCTGTTTCCACAAAACCTGGGGGACTGAAATGGAGAAATAAATATTTGTTTAACTGAGAAGTGATGAATTATCTGAAAGATTAAATTAATTGTGAAACATGATGTTATTCTGAACCCTATTAATAGCATCAGTTTCCAGACATAATAAATCTTTTAAAGGGTGGCACACATGAGTACTGCTATTTGTTACAGTGTGCAAAAACCTTACTATATTGTTATGCTTCTGTTTGGTACATTTCTCACATGTTGGCATTTGTTTGTTTGTTTTTGACAGGGAGATTTACTTTATTGTATTGTTTTATGCACAAAGCTTTGTAGCCTGAAATGCCAATTCTTAAATTCTACAATAACACAAATAGTAATAGTAATGCCATAGGAACAACTATTCTCTTGAAGGCAGGAAATAGGATGGCATATCTGCTTAATAAGAAAATTTCAGAGGAATCTCAAAACACACAGTGGCTATCAAATAATTTAAAAATCCTCATTATGATAATTTCTCCCACTATTAATATTTTTAAAATTATGAGTATTTCTGCACTGCCTGTGTAGAGCATCTCTTTTACTAGAAGTTCACAATGTTGGGAACAGATGTCATTGTATTTCATGCGGAGATGTTAAAGATTAGCAAGCATACTCCCACAGAGTAACTGAAACTTATGTATGTAATCACCTGAAAGATGGACATATGGGTCACTTTTTGACATAGTAAATGTATAACCAAGCAGAGTTCATAGCTCAGTAGTCACAGAATCTTTAGGCTAGACTTTATGCACTTAACTGACTTTAGAACATGATTTCTGGAAACAAAATATCTAAAAATAATTTACAAAACTGTCTATTCCAAAGAATAAAGCCTTGAATATGAATAAATATATAGAACAAATACCATAACTATGAGAACCACACAGCCAGGAAAAAAAGCTCATAAAAAACAATACAGGGTGAAATTTATATTTAGGATTTTAATATTTTAAGTAAGTCCTTGAAAGCTATGATTATAAGATCAAGCTAAGATTTGAGGGCAGAATAGCTCAGGAATATTCAGTAACAGTTTATCAAAGAGAGGAACTTTTGGTTATGATCAGGCGACACTGGTAAAATACTTTTTTGTTTTGTTTTGCATCAGTTCATGAAAAAAGATCACTTAAGCTAGTGCTTGCAAAGTGCTTTGGAGGAGGAAGCAACTGGCACACAATGGTGTCATGCTAATGATGCAGCTAACGAATTATCTCACACAACAGTTTTTCAGAATAGGAGAAAATAGATGAGGAAAAGGAAGGTGAGAAATCCCTTCATATGACCACTAGGAAACAAAGCAGGGATCCACAACCAGGGGAGTCTCATACCATTTTTTCTGTTTTTGTTGGCTGTGGGTTGTTTTATTTGTTTGTAGTGCTGTTGTTTTGTTTTGTTTCAATTTGGTTTGGTTTTTAGTAATGGCAAGGCAGTTTCTTACAGATAAATAAAATTTGGTAAAACTATGCATTACGAAACAAAAGTCTATTCTTATATCTGAGGAAGGCACTTTTAATACATGTACCTTCTGCTCCTAGATTATCCAAATGTTCTTCATCCCAGTTTTGACTAAAAATAATAATGTAAAAATACTAGCCTGTCATGCATACGTGTCTAATAATGTATGAACTCATAGATGACAACTCACTCTTCCTCTCCCCTAATGCCCAAATATAATGAGAAAACTGAAAGGAGAATTGATGTGCTATGGTTGACATATTATCCATAATGCAGGAATATGCTGCTGTCAGCTTACTTTTTCATATAAACTATGGACATCTAAAACTCAGATGCAATCCAAAGCATGACATCAATGTTTCCTGCCCTTTTATTTCTATAAAGAAGAAAAGTCTTGTATAAAGGAGGAACAGGAACAGATTCTGGACTGTGTGCATCCACAGGCACTGAGTCCCATGGCTCCATGATAAAATGACTTGAATTATTTAGGAAAAATCAAGCTCACTATAATATCTTTTCTTTCTAGTAAAAGCACTGAAAAACCAGTGCAAAGAGTCCTTGTCATAAGGGTATTTAATAGGTTACTTTGAGCAGCAAACTGAGCTAGTGACTCAGTCTGGGGAGAGGGGACTTTCTGATACCTCCTTTCTTACTATCAGCAGCTAGTGTATTGTTAATCATTTTCAGAGGCAAGTATAATCTTGCCTGAATTACTAATCTTTAAAAGAACTGAGAAAAAATGATAAGAGACTCACTGGTACCTCTCAGGGGATATATCAGGTCTCCCAGGAAGCTGTTACATGCCTCATAAAAGGGAGCCATCTGTAAACCATCTGTACTGAGTCCTAAGAAATGCTGTTTATTTTTCATGTCACAAGTACTATATTATTATAACAAGAGTTTCAGGATGTAGAAGACATTACTATGACTGACTGACTGCCATAATGCTGTGTGTAATCAGTCTGTCTAAAGTCACCATCACATCTTAAGTAAGCTTTCTTTAATTACTAGTGATATAATTGCATTTGCTAATAATTATATTTTCAACAAAAAACCCCAAAACTTCACATTATGTTGAAAGAATAAGCCACTTGACATTCTGATTCTAATGGATACTAGGAAAACAATTTTAATATTATATTATTATTTCTGCATTAAGAATAGAAAGTGAATGTAATTTTAAACCACGATAATTTAAGACTGTTACCTGCTGCTTAGAGAAATAATTTCATGACAACTAAAATTAAAAGAGTTAATATATCTTCTTGTTTGTTAAGATAGTGCAATAAATTTGAACTTGTAGCAGTCAAACTTTCCAAATAAAGCAGAGAAAAACTACTATTAAAGAAGAGGGTTTTGATATTTTTATTGGATTTTTAAAAAATATTTTTAATAACAAAATAAGATACTACTTTTTTTTCTGAGTACTTGTGTAATAATGTATCCCAGGTACTGTAAATGAGTGATACTCCTCATTAAATATATAGGAATTGCTTCTCCCTTTTTAAATAGCTCTTTTATAATACGAATATGCTGCCTTTAGAGGACTTTATTAATAAAATAGATTAACTGGGAAGTACTGATTTTATTTAACAGAAATACAGTTTCCATTAAATTTCAGAATGGACACCAAATTTTTTTTATAGTTACTCACATTATGCCAAGGCATATGGTAGTTAATCTTCCCAGATGTACTTCATTATTGGTTCCTAATATAAGGATCTCTATTAGGAAGACGTGTGGGAATGTGTTGATTCATGCAACACAGAACAGAAGTAAATTAACTAATTCAATGAACTTATACTTCAGTTTCCATCAATCTATTGTGCAGAAGCTGCCACTTCTAGTCAAGGGTTCAAACAGGAAATGTCTGACATGGTAATAGAATACTATGACCCAAGGCACAGGACACACAAAATCTAGAATTTGTGGAGCTTGATGTTTGGTATTTTTATGAAGAAATAAAAAGTTTGCAGAGTTAATAAAATTGTGAACATGTGTCAAACCTACCTCCCCAGGTCTTCTGAGCCCCCAGATATGACACCGTGAGATAGGAGAATGCTCTTTCTCCTTTTTGTATCTGTGCCAAGAGATATAAAATTCCCCAAGTCAAAGGGAAAAAAAGAATATGAAGAGCAAGTGTAGAGGACACAGAAGCAGCCAGAGGAGCATCCGGGCAGAGCCAGGAGAAAAATCAAACTTCTTACTACAAAAGTGTGTCAAGACTTTTAGACCAGACTAGAGCATGCAGAATGGGAAACAAACAGGAGGGGCTCAAAGCCATTGTCTATCAGGTAAACTATGATATAGTAGTAGATGGCACAGAAATGTGAATGTGGTAGGATATCTCACACAAATGGAATGCCACAGTCAAAGGCTTCAAAATCTTGAGAAGGCATAGGAAAGGAAGCAGAGGTGGTGGTGTGGCCCTGTATATCAGAAAGTTGAGTGTTTATGGGTAAGAATCAGGAGAATGGCCAACAAGGCAGATACCTTAGTGTGAGTCTGTTACACACCACCCAACGAAGATGAAGAGACAGATAAAATATTCTTTAGGCATCTGTCCTAAAGGAGCACCTGCTGGTCCTTGTTCTTGTGGGGGCCTTCCAGCTGATGTCAGCTGGAAATACAATACATCAGAGAGGGAACAGTCCCAGAGGCTCCTAGAATGTGTGAAGCCACTTTACTGTTTGTGAGCAGAGGACTTGAGGGTGATGCAATAGTTAGGGGCCATCTTTGGCACAGCAATCACAAAATTTGTTGAAGTAAAGAGAAGGGTCAGCAGAACTGCCATCTGAGATTTCTGTTGGGCAGGCTTTGGTCTGATTCAGAGACTGCTGTATAGAGTCTGTTGGAAGACAGTCCTGAAGGGCCAGGGAATCCAGGAAGACTGGGCACTGTTCAACAGGGAACTCTTAAAGGCAGAGGAACAGGCCATTCACATGTGTCAAAAGATGAGTCAGTGAGCAAAAAAGTCAGTCTGAATGAATAGAGGTTTGGTCTTTGCTTAGGGAGAAGAGGAATCTGTGGTCATCGGAAGAAGTAGCAGAACACTCAGGAGGACTACAAGATTGACATGAGACTATGGAGGCAGAAAATTAGAAGGGCCGAAGCCCAAACAGAAATACATTTAGCTTCAGCTAGATACTCAGCCCTCTGAGCTGGAAGACAGAAATGGGGATCAGAATGAAACCCACATAGTCCACAAGAAGAGAATTAGTGACCATTTAAACATACAATATGGAGCTGGATGGTGTACATGTGAGGGTACTGAAGGAGCTGGTAGAAGCACTCACCAAGTCACTTTTCACCATTTACCAGCAGACCTACCTAAATAGGGAGGCCTCAGCTGACTAGAGATTTACAAACATGACACCCACCTACAAGAAGGGCTGGAAGGGGGAACTGTGGAACTACAGACCTGTCAGTCTGACCTTGGTGCCTGAGGTCATGGACCAGGTCATTTTGAGTGCCACTATGAAACTGTCCCAGGTTAGGACTTATAGGGTTAAAACTCCTCTAGGGACTATGAAGAAAATGTTATTCAATCCCATAATTCTGCTGTCTCCTCATAAGCTCACGTCAAGGGCAGTTCACTCTCCTTTTTCTCCCCCTCCAGCCGTGTTTGGGTATGTAAGCTGGTAGGCCTGTTTTGGGGCCTAAAGGAATGGCAAAAGCATGGGGGAGGGAGAACTTGGAGCATGGGATATAGAGATTTAGTTATGGGTGGGAATAAATTCATGGGGTTTGATGTACTTGAGGACGATCCGGGTCCCCCATTCCCAAGCAACCGTGGCTGGACCTGGCCCACGGCACGGTGCTGAGCAGCACCAGACCGGTTGAGCTGGAGGGGTGGGGGTAGAGCGGAGCGGGTGAGCCTGTTCATGTCTCCCCTTCCCGATGCTACTCCGCAAGCAGTGGAAATGCAGGTGGCTCTGGCAATGCCGGCAGCCTCTCCTGGTCCCGTAGCTCCAGGCAACGTTTCAAAGATGTCGCCAGGCGGGAGCAGGGTGTTCCGCGTTGGTGGGCTGATAGCAGTGGCAGCCCTGGGGCAGGTCATCACCATCCTCTTGCTGGGCACAGTCACTCCCCACTCAGGGGAGGAAACTCAAGAAACTGCCATGCATCAGTACCCATTTTGCCCCAGTGCAGGCAGCTTGCATGAGCAGGCAGCAGCCGTGAACGGCGAGCCTGCATTTGGAGCGCGTCCTGCCGGGGTGCCCGCGGAGGGCCGCGACAGGGATCTGCTCCCCACGCTGCGAGTCAGTCCTGAATTTACAGTAGTGGAACTGGCGGTACCGAGTACGGGCAGTGAAGGAGGTTTGCTCCCCTCCTCATTCACACCTGCAAGTTCTGCAGAGGGAGGTCAGCTAGGGCCAGTGTCAAATGGCACTGTGGCTCCGCACACCCCTGCTGAGTTTTCAGCAGTGGTGGCAACAGCAGCCCTGGTGCCGAGCTCAAGCAGCAGGGCGGGCTGAGAGGGTGCCCTGAGGGTAATGCCTCCTCCAGCCAGTGAGACAGAGGTGGGGATGGATGCTCCTGGCCTGCTAGTGGCTCTGGTGAATGGCACTGACCTTAGAGTGATTTTCTTCCCTATTCAGCCACCCTGTTCCCGTCCACCACCAGACCCTCCTCCTCTTCAGATGTCTGTTTGAGAGGGTAGATGGGGAGGTGTTTGGAATGGTTGAATAAAATTTGTAAAACAACTCTGTTTAGATTTGGGTAAGGAGGATAAGGGCACAGACTGGTGGTGTGGTGGGTTCACTTTTGATTGTGAAGCTAGAGCGGAGGAATTGCAGGACGGAACCCTTAGGGGTGGT
>VWZI01018868.1:0-11370 GCA_013396835.1 Psilopogon haemacephalus | reverse complement strand
TGGGTGATGCAGGAGGGTGGTAAGATCAAGTGTGTTCCACAGAGAAGTTTGATTTTGATTGAGAAATAGTCTGAGTTTAAAGGATGTACAAGTTAATATTAAGTCTTTTTTTAGGTAACAGATGTCATCCAAAAAGTCCCATTTGATGAGAAGAAGAATTGTGTCCAGGATATGAGAGATAGATCAGATTGAGGAAAGTATTAGAAAGATGATTTGGACGGCACCATTTACTATATAGAATATGATTCTAGTTAGATGAGCAGAAATTATGGGATTGAATAAGGGGTGGAATGACCCAGGTTGGGAATTATAGGGTTAAAACTCCTCTAGGGTCTTTGAAGAGAATGTTATTCAATCCCATAATTCTGCTATCTCCTCATAAGCTCACGTCAAGGGCAGTTCATTCTCCTTTTCCTCCTGCTCCAGCCGTGTTTGGGTATGTAAGTGGGTAGGCCTATTTTGGGGCCTAAAGGAATGGCAAAAGCATGGTGGGGGAGGACTTGGAGCATGGGGATTTGTAGACTTAGTTATGGGTGGAAATAAATTCATGGGGTTGCTATAACTTTCACATCTGCTTTGTAACTCTTTCCATGTATCTCTCTATCTAAAATACAATTCTGTTATTTTTCTCCAATTCATTTAAGAATTTTCATTCTGTCGATGTTAAAACCATGACAGCAACATGTGCAGGGCAAACAGATGATCAGGCCCAATCAACATGGGTTTGTGAAGGGCAGATCCTGCTTGATGAATATGATCTCCTTTTATGGGAGGTGACCCACTCAGTGGATGAGGGAAAGGCTGTGGTTGTGGTTTATCTAGACTTTAGGAAAACCTTTGACACTGTTCCCCACAGCATCCTCCTATAGAAACTGGTTTGGATGAGTACTGCTACACTGGGTTAAAAACTGGCTGGCTGGTTGGTCCCAAAGAGTAGTGGTGAATAGAGTTAAACACAGTTGATGGAGGATCACCAGTGGTGTTCCCCACAGTCCAGTTCTCTTTAATATCTTTATCAATGATCTGGAAGAGGAAATTGAGTGCACCTTAAATAAGATTTCAGGTGACACTAAATTGGGTAGAAATGTTGATCTGCTTGGACAAACTGGACAGATAGGCTGAGGTCAATTGTGTGAGATTCATCAAGGCCAAGTGCCAGGTCTTGCACTCAGGTCACAACAACATCAAGCAACACTACAGAAGAAGAGTGGCTGGAAAGTTGTCCATCAGAAAAGAACCTGGGAGCGCTGATAGACACTTGGTGCTGCATAGTGGGGCCAGCAGGAGTAGGGAAGTGATTCTGCCCCTGTACTTGGCCTTGGTGAGACTGACTCTGAAATACTGTGTAAAGTTTTTGATCTCTCACTACAAGAAAGACATTGAGTTGCTGGAGTGTGTCCAGAGAGGAGCAACAAAGCTGGTGAGGATCTAAAGAAAAAGTTTTATGAGAACTGGCTGAGGAAATTGGGATTATTTAATTTGGAGAAGTGGAGGCTAAGGGGAGATCTCATTGCTCTCTACAATTACCTGAAAGAAGGTTGTAGTGAGGTGGGACTCAGTCTCTTCTCCCTATATTAGGTGGTGGGACAAGAGGAAATGGCCTGAAACTGTGCCAGGAAAAGTTTAGATTGGATATTAGGAAAAAAATTCTTTACAGAAAGAGTGGCTGGGCATTGAAATAGTTGACCAGGGAGGTGGTGGAGTCACTGTCCCTAGAGGTGTTCAAGAAACATGTGTACCTAGCACTTTGGAAAATGGTTTAATGATCATGGTGGTGTTGGGCTGATGGTTGGTCTTGCTGACCTTAGATATCTTTTCCAGCTGAAACATTTCTATGAGTCTAAGTGGATAGAAATCTTGGATTCTACCTCCTGTGCTTAGGAAAAATTGTGTTTTAGCCATAATTTTTTGCATAAATGCCTAAATGTGTTGTACAAAATCATTGTTGTTAACTGAACAATTAATACAACATTTAACTGAGATTATTGACTGCATTAGTTTAATCCCTTTCTAAAGCATCTCTAAACTAGGAAGAATTCTCCACTGGTACCGGTACCCCAGGAATAGAAGTGTACTCTATGTTTGCGATTCTGTCAGCATTATTTGTATGTTATTGTTCATTTTGCTTAGTTTCAATTTGATTAACTGAGACACTAGAGGAAAATGAAAACAAATTTCAGTACTTGCAGAAAAATAACAAAGATTGGTTCTATTATTGAAGGAACCTATATAATACCTGCTAATTTGCTCTGGCAAAAGTTATATCACACATTTGTTTGAAAAGGGGTCTCTCTGTGACCTAAGGTGAGAAAAAACACATTTCACAAAAGTCACTGAGTTTGCTGCAGCACTCCATCTCTTGAAAAAAAAAACACAGTACTGTTGCTGTAGCCGCATTCCTTCCATCCTTTCTGCACTCTCCCCTTTTTTGTTCTCATTTTGAACTCCTTGCCAATAATTTGGGCACTAGCAAAGCTACTGACGCCATTCTCTTTTTTCCCATCACTGGGATGGATCAGGGCAAGCTTTGTTTCTCCAAAAGCTCTTTGCTTGTTAACTGTTTGCTGGTGAAAGAGCTGAGAGGTTGGTTCCAGTAAGAACCCTTCATGAGAGTGACTTGGAGTACAGGGAGAAAAGAGAGTACCCCAGGTGGAGATGGTGCCAGAGAACACTATGGGTGATGTTGTAGAACACGAGTTCAGATAGAGATAGAAACTTTTTGTTTGTTTGTTTGTTTTTAATAAAATGATGGTGTCTACAAACCTTTGAAAGAATTGGAGAGGGTATCTGTGGCAGGGAAAATCTGTGAACAGTGAAATTAATTCTGATACATCTCTTTAAACTGATAAACCAAATATCTCTAAAGACACTCATTTGAGTTAAGCATTTCCTGTGGAATGTAAATTTCCTTAACATTTTCTGTGTGGGAATCTGATAATTCTGCAACACCATAGGCTGCAGAAAGGAGGCTTTTTACTATCTCAAATTCCAATATCCAGGTTCACCTATCCTCTCTGGATTTGTAAACATATTTGTACATTTAACAATGCTAGTCCTGGTTGCCTAAGCTTATGTAGAAAGTATATAGTAAATTACAAAGGATACACCAGAGGAAAAATGTACCGGTGACTATATCTTCAAATAACATAAATAAGTAAACAATTTTACCAGAAATTGTACAATAAAATGTTATTAATGGTGTTTATTTTTCCTGCAAAAAAAAGATTCACAGCATGTTTTTGTGTGTAACAGGAAAATGTTACAATACTGACAAAAATTGCAGCTGCATGATGACAAGGAAAAGAGATTCTGATTGAAGCTGCCACAATATTGAGATTAACCCTTTCACACTGCATTCCCTTCTGCAGCTTAATCAAGTCACATTATTCTTGTTATGAGTAAAGCCCCAAAAAATGCCAGAGTTATGCTTGTACAATCATAACTGAAGTGCAGCAAAAGAGCACATCAATTGTTCTTTCAATGCCTGTTTCAATCTAATTGCTATGGACCTTTTTGCAAGGGTTATCTTTCCACTTCTCTAATGATATTAGTTGTCCTATGCAGGGTCCCTTAAACCCAATTGTGACTTTATTACTGAGACAACTAGTTTGGTACTGCAAGCAGCAGTCATTTTTATTCATCTTTTCACAGTCACACTGACAAAGTAGTGCTTTTAAACAGCAGTTTTCTTTCATCTTTAAAAAAATAAGTCCTTAGGGAGCAGCACCAATTTACACTGGTTGAAGATTTGGATCAAAAAGCCTGAAAACTCAAGAGAACATACAAAAGGGAACAATCACCTGGCCAACTAAGCAGTGAGTAATCCATATGTGGAAATGTAAGATGTTGAGCTGAATCATATATATATCCTACACTATATGATTAGTCTCAAACCGTTAGATGAAAGAATACCCAAAGACTGAAAATACAGCAAAGACCCAGTTCTTTAATTAGCACCATACAGCCAGAGGTTAATACTGTTCACAGCTGAGATGAAGGGAACTAAACTATATCTTTTTATTGCTTTCTGGGGAAGCAGTGCCTTCAGTATCTTCCCTCTGTCACTTACTATTCCTCTAAGACATGCATAGCAGTATTTTTCAGTCTGTTAGTCAAATTCACTTCAAAATGATAAATTGCTTTTTTTCTTTGTTCAAGTGGAGAATTCACTGTACATTAGCATTATTATTTTCTTAGAAATATTGAGGTTGATAATCTCATCAGAGCCCTTGGAAGAACTGAGTGGACTTTGTCATGTTGTTATGGCTGTATGTAATACTGTTTACATCAAAGAACTGGTGGTATACAAAAAGGAGATCCATTAAGGATATGTAAGTTGCCTTTGTTAGAATTGTTCCTGATTTTTTATAATTTTTCTTTGCAACCCCAAATTTTTGTCCCCCTAGTTTGTATTTATGCACGATATGTCCCGCTCAGATCAACCATAAATTATTCCAGTATTGTTTTTCTGATAAATAAAAAATTATCTGCTCCTCTGTACAAGCTTTCCCCAGGGCTGTGATGCTCAGTAAATTTTGCTTGCATGTTGCAGGGTAGTCTGGTCCACGTGAAGCTGAATCCATCACAGCTCAAAGCAGAGGCGCTCAGCTCCAGTCAAAACTTGGGCAGGAAGTTGTTGCTGCTCCTTCCGCTCTGCCCAAGCTTTTTCAGCCGCAGGGGCTGGGAATAGCAAACATCAATGAAAGAGAACTAATTGCTGCTGAGGCCACAGTCCTGATTCACTTTCCCTCCCTCTTTTCTTCCCCGCTTTGGATGCTGGGTGCATTAGTGTGGACACACTCATTTCTGCATGTGCACACAGGTGCACCTATGAGACTCACATACTGCTTTTAGACTCAAAACACCTATTCTTGACTACATAGTCCTTAAACACAGACAAAATCTGGAAGCTTTGCTTGGACTCCCTCTTAGGCACCTCTGTGACAGGAACCACTGGGCTCATTGTGCTATTCTCATGAGACTGTATGTGACTGATCCTGCCTAACTGCCTTGCTTACAAAGCAGCCTTCTGCCCAACACCTGATACATTTTCACAGTTTAGCCTCACTGTGTCAGCTAGGACTAGGCTGGCCACTAGATAAATGACAGATGCTCAAACCAGGACACCCGGGAAGACTCAGACCAACTTGCTCTGGCTCTCCAGTCCATTTGTGATTTCGCCCATCTGCTTTTTGTCTGGCTATATTGATGGATCCTAAGATACCCCTTACTCTGCAGTCATTTTACTGATGGAATATGTGCAAGATATAAAATTTTTTGGCTTGCGCAAAGTGAGAAATTTCATTAACAAGAAAGACTTTGCCTGTAGTGGATCCACCCCACAAAATTTAGAAAGACAAGCATACCGGACACTCAGTCTTCAAAATTCTTTAACTTCAGTGAAATATTTACAAGTAGGATCTGTATTTAGAAATATAAGATACTTTATTTGATTGGGGTTTTTTTTCAATGTGAATGAAATATAACTTCAACAAAATATTTACGATTTAGTTTATTGTTTTGCCTGGTTTTGTTTTGTGTTGGTCATTTTTTTTTCATGTTGTATTGTGGCTTTTGTTTGATGTGGTGTTTTCTTTTCATTCACTGTGGACAAAATTATCTTGTTCTTTCTTTGAATTTATTTTTGCAAGTAGCCACTTTATTCTGGCTGACATATTTTAAAAATAAATTAGAAAAAAAAATATATAGCCTAAGGCAGATATCTGGGCTTAGAAAGTTCAGCCTAAATCAGTAATTTTTTGTGAAGTTATTAGCAACAGAAAACAGACTCATAGGATGGAAACCATTGAGCAGCTTGTCTAGTAGGTGTGTTATTGCTTGTGCCTGCGACATTCTGATCAGGGTGCACAGGAGTGAGTGTAATGTTGCAAACTACAACTCAAAGGTGATGCAGACATCCCAAAAAAGTGCCAAGCAAACAACAAAAGAGTATGTTCTTAAAGGACTCAGTTCTATGTCTGTTTTTATCTCATGTTTTTCAGACACTGTTTGGATTTATGAAAATGGAGCAGAAGAGGAAAGCTGAGCATGTAACTGGATGTAAAGCTGGCATGGCAGCTGGAGTTGCCTTGCTCTGATATGGGCTCTCACACACTAAAGGTCACTGAAATGACATCTTCATTTTCCTTCTGTAAAAGCAAACTGGCATAAATGCTTCCCTTCCCTCTGTCCTGAGCTAATCTCCAAAACAGCGAGACCACACTAAGTGCAGCAGCCAGTGCTGGGTACAAAGAAGGGAGTAAAGATGAGAGAAAGGGCTCGAGGTGTTAAAAACAGAGGCTTCACCATGTGTTTCCCATTCCAGCTGGGCCAGCAGCACCTCAGGCCCCCAGGGACTTCCTCTATCACTGCAAATGCTGCCTTAGCCATGGAGTATTAACAAGACATTAAAATATTTTGAGTTTTTACTATGAAAATTAGCATTGAATCTTACCACTTTCAAATTAAATTTTATATGTTGAGAAAGATTTTTTTTAAGCTTTAGTGTTGTAGCTTGTCAAACTATTGAAGAGAATTCAACCTAATTTTTCTTTTATTTTTAATGTTCAAAAAATGTTGCCTATCTGTAAGGACTGTTTTGCTCTAAGGTTCTGAAGATTTATGAAAGTGGATATAATGTAAAAAGCCACATTTATTACAGGACTAATGAAAAGGTTGATTTTCAGTGACCCTCTGTGTCCTCTTTTATATTATCCTGTTTTTACAAATAGGAAATGCAGAATGAAAAATTGATCTCTCTTCTCTTCTAATGGAAAAACATAATCCTTTTCAAATTTTTCTACTTTTACTTTTGATGAAGTAGTTTTGTTTCTTAAATTGAGATGAAGTAAGAACAAACAATCTCATAAAAATGTGAAGTGAGATCAATTCCCACTATAAGTTCTTGTTTTCAAAGTGTCAAAATTAAGAATAAAAAAAGAAGGAAAGTGTATTTTTGCCTATTTTTCATTCCTGAAAATGTTACTGCATAATTTTACTGAAGTTGTAAATCAAAGGCTTCTTTTGTGTGCTGGTTTGAGGCTACTTGGAATATTAATGAGAAAAAATAATTGTTGGCTGTGAAAATAAAATAATAGTGATGTCTATATCACTCATATGTTCTGCTGAGAGATATAAAATCAAGAAATATAAACAAAGTAAGGGAGTGTCTCTGGCTGCTGCTGCTGCATTAACTATCTCTGCCTGAACCCGTGTAACCCCAATTAATCATTCTGCTCCTAACTTCTTAAATGGCCATCTCACTCCTGCATGTAAGACTTCTGATATAAGGGTGAGGGTGGAAAGAAGGAGGGAGTTAGTTTGAAAGCCCTCCTGTGCAGTTCTGATGTTCATGAGCGGGTTTGTAGTTCTGTATTACTTTAAACTTATAATACTATATAGTTGTAAATATCTGTATATATTGTGTATATACGCTTGTAAATTTGCCTTGTTGTAAATATAGCTTCATTCTTTAACTCCCAGCCAGCTGAGTTAGTCTGGTGAAACTCCAAAAACACCACATTTCAGAAGATTACTTTTAAAACCATTGACTACTACTGTTACAGTCTGGAGTAGTTTAAAATGAAGGCCTCAGTGAAAGTCCAGTTGCAAAGATTCCTACAGTGAGACTCTGAATGTACCACAAAGAGAGTAACTTTTTGAGTGGTAACCCCAAAATACCTATTTTTAAGAAGTGATTTAAAGAAAGAGTTTTACCTCCAAAAAGATTCTCTATATATTCAGGCATTAAAAAGAAGTAAAGAAGTTTCTGAAAACCTTAACCAAGGATGCAAATTTATATGCACACAATACTTTCATTTTTATTTGATTCTATAAAAGCTTAGTACAAGTACAAGCTTGTTCAAGTATATTGAAATCTTTAAGTCCTAATAGAATTTTTGTTCATTATTCCAGTTTTTCATTTGAGAGAAAACATGTAGTTAACCCTACTCTTATTTATTCTGTTGAATCAATTCCTTTTTATATCATGACAGATTTAATCTTATTAAGTAGCAGTGTTGACCCTTTTTCTTTCCTTTTAAGGACATATTTTTTACCATTATTTTGCATCTTGCTGTCTGTTCTGATCTATAGCAAAGTACAAATTAATTATTTTCATTTTGAGCAATCATGACTGCATTTATTTGCCTTCTCACTGGAATTATATAGCTGTCCAGGTAGTTTCTTTAGCATAATTAGCTAGAAATCTCTCCTTGTTAAGAAGAATTGCAATGAACAATGAGTTTTGTGTTTACTTAGGACAGACATGGTGACTAGTGAAGTGTTCCATCAGGCCATTTGTCATGGATTAGTTCCAAACATGCTGCTCTTATTCAAAACCATCCTGTTTTATGCCAGCATCAAAACAAAAGTGCTGACTGGAACAAAGTTCTATGGGGCCTGAAGTTCAAATCATAACATGAGAGGCTTCCTCATCCAGTTGCTACCTTTGCATTCTGGATTTTAGCTCCTTTCCATGGGGATGGTGGTGACATGGGCGAGAGTTACTTACCTCAGTGGTTTTCTGCTTTATGATGGTTTTTTTCCCCATATTTTAGTGAGATTTTTCTGCAAAAAGGCTAAGCTAAGGTAATTGTGCATTGTATTATCTCATTTATATTGAGATAATATTATAATATATATTTTGCTATATATCTCAATTTTTTATCTCAACCCAGAGGTTTTTTGTGTGTCACTTTTCACTCACATCTGTGTTGGGGTGAAACAGGCACATTAACCTGTTACAGTGTGTTAATCTGTTACACCATTTCAAAAAAGCCCTCCTAGGAAGATTTCTGTTATGAATTTGTCTAGGGAAAAAAAAATTAAGTATTCAGTATGGCAACTCTAAGGAGTTAAGTTGGTTTTCCTCATGTTTGCCTCAGTATTGTTTGTCCCAGGATGTTTTCACACCATTGTCCCAGGAAGGTAGCTGCTTATCTCTGAGACCACTAGCTCTATGATTATAACAGCTGATAATGAGACAAGGCCTCAGGTTTCACTTTCAAGAATGTTGGAATGTAAACTGAGGCTCACTGTGACAGTTTTATGGTCTTTTGGTGGAAACCCTCACAGATGACTGACACAGCAGTTTAGAGACAAAAGAGTGCCCAACAAACCATGGGACTGAGGTTGGCACACATAACTGGCTGCGGAACCCGTGTTGACACTAGTTAAACTCCCTATAACCATGGCAACTGAATGAGGAACTATGACCACATATGAGATTGGAAAAGGTATAAAACCCTGAAGGTAACAGGGACACCCCCACTGATTGAAACCTTCAGGATTGGTGAGCTGTCACTTGATCTTCAGTGGTAACTATCTCTTTTGCTTTTGCTATGTCTTACCTTTTTTCCTCCTTTTCTATATTTCTAAGTTTTTACCCTGGCATATGCGCAGAATTAAATTCAGGTGCTTTTCCCAACCAATTAATCAGTTCCTTTTTGGTTTCATTCTGGGAATCCATAAAAGAACCATTTCTTCTACAAAAGCAGATCAAGGAAGAACATAAATTTCCATAAAATGTATTTTTAAATAAGACTTTGCTGGATTTCATTTAGCTGCTTAATATATTATCTTGAGCAATATTTATTTTTCCTTCACTTTTACAGAGGGTTTTGCCTTGCCGCCTTTGCTATAAGCTGCAATGCTGCCACTGTTTGCTGCCGCTGCTGAGCACATGGCTGGTGCTGGACGGGTGCTGAAGCTTGAGTTCCTCACAGCACAAGAGGGAGAAGAAGAAGAGAGAGACCCTAACGGTAGTTGCACCCCATTAAATAACCCATCAGGGGAGCGTGGATCTGACCAATAGGCACTTAGCATCCACTGAATGGCCAATTGGTTCAAAATAGTCCCACTCCCAGGGGTGGGTTTCAACACCTTAATACACAGCACAGATCACCTGACTCGGGTGCATGACTTGTACTTGCAGCCTGAGATCTCCTGGTTCCAGGGCCATGTGGTGTGCCCCCCCAGCACCCCGCTCTGGACCTTGCAACGGAAGGGGGAGGGGGACCCCAGGAACTAAACCAACTCTGGGCAGTAATCATGCCCATACCAGGACACACACCTTGAGTTTTAGGCCCCTCACTACAGGAAGGACATTGAGGTGCTGGAGCATATCCAGAGAAAAGCTTGTGAAGAGCCTGGAGCACAGGTCACACAAGAAGAGACTGAGGGCACTGGGGTTGTTAAGTCTGTAGAAGAGGAGGCTGAGGGGAAAACTTATCACTCTACAACTACCTTAAGGGAGGTTGGAGCTAGAAGAGGGTGAGCATCTTCTCCTTGGCATCAAGCAACAGGACTAGAGAAATTGGTTCCAGGATATGCTAGGGGAGATTTAGGCTGAATATTAGGAAACACTTCTTCACTGAAAAGGTTATCAAACACTGGAATGATCTACCCAGGGCAGTAGTGGAGTTGCTATCTCTGAAGATGTTCAAGTGGCACGTGGACCCAGCACTTACGGACATGGATTGGTGTTGACCCTTCAGTGCTGAGTTAAAAGTTGGATTGCATCATCTTTAAAGTCTCTTCCAACCAGATATGTTCTGTGTATCTGTGCCTTATTTAAGGTAAGGTGAACCTTCGTGTTCACATTAATAACTTTCTGATAGTCATTACAAAATGTATACAATAACCAAGAAAAACACTAGTGAAATAGCTCACAAACTTTACCATAGACAGTGTCCTTTAAAGTGCTAAAATTTATTAACTCTCAGTGTGTTTCTTTTTTTTTTTTTTTATCAGGGTCCGAACAACTAGTGTTGTTGTTGCTTAAGGTATTAAGGGCTGTTATTTAAAGTCCATGCTAAGGGGAAAAAGCTAGTCTTGCAAACACCTTTTTTTTGTGCCGCTGTACTTGGCACTGCTGAGGCCTGACCTTGAGCACTGTGTGCAGTTCTGGACCACTCGCTTCAAGAAGGGTATTGAGGTGCTAGAGCGGGTCCAGAGGAGAGCAACAAGGCTGCTGAAAGGACTGGAGAGAAAGTCTTATGAGGAGGGGCTGAGGGAGCTGGGGTTGTTTAGTCTGGAGAACAGGACCTTATCACACTCTACAACTACCTAAAGAGAAGTTGTAGTAAGGTGGGGGTCAGGCTCTTCTCCCAGGCAACTTGTGACAAGGCAAGAGGGCATGGCCTGAGGCTGAGCCAGGGGAGGCTTAGGATGTTAGGAAGTACCTCCTCACAGAAAGGGCCCATATTTCCAGGGACAATGGAATGGAGGTGACCCAGGGAGGTGGTGGTGTCATCATCCCTGGACATGTTTAAGGAAATGTTGGATGTGGCTCTCAATGACATGGTCTAGTTGATGTGATGGCGTTATGCGGAAAGGAAACAAAATAAATGGACACCGCCGATCCAATAT
>VWZI01018867.1:0-12650 GCA_013396835.1 Psilopogon haemacephalus | reverse complement strand
TGGATGAGGCCTTGAGTGACCTGTTCTAGTGGGAGGTGTCCCTGCCTGTGGTGGGGAGTTGGAACTGGATGATCTTTGAGGTCTCTTCCAACCTAAACCATTCTATGATTCTATGATTATATCCAGTATTATCCCAAAGCAGGGAATTTTAATTCACTCTCTGCAGATCCCTGAGCTACTGAACAGTTTGAAAGGAGCGTATGTTAGGAACTGGATGATCTTTGAGGTGCCTTCCAACTTAAACCCTTCTATGATTCTATGGATTTAACAAAAAATCAGTAGCTTTCCCTGTAGTGCTTTTAGATCATAGCTCTCAAATAACTCCTGCTGGAAGCAGCCATCATTAATTTACCAAGTGCAAATGGTGCCTGCCAAAACTGATCGGCTTCTGAGATGAGATGACTTGTCTGGGGATAAAAGGAGTGCTGTGGGTAGGGGTAACTCTGATCCAAGTAGCTGCTCTTTGTTTCAGTTTTCCTTGGAAATGCTATGTTGTTGTTGCAGTAGTCTTTTCTTTAATGTAAGAGCACCACAGACTGAGATTATTTCACTTTGCTCTTTTTCTAAGGATAAAGAAGCAGTAAAATAATAAGGAGAATAATAATAATTGGAGAAGAAAATACAGAAAGGTTGTATTTAAAAGATGGGGCAGGAAAAGATATGGCACACATGAATCCCTAACACCCAATACACACTAAAAAGCACAAATACAGGCTGAGCATCAACTGGCTGGAGAGCAGCCGTGACAAGAGGGACTTGGGAGTGCGGGTGGACAAGAAGCTCAACATGAGTCAGCAGTGTGCACTTGCAGCCCAGAAAGCCAAGCAGAGCCTGGGCACTTCAGGAGAAGAGTGGCCAGCAGGTCCATGGTCCCTCTACTCCACCCTGGTGAGACCCCACCCGGAGTACTGCATCCAGTTTTGGAGCCCCTGTTACAAGAGGGATGTGGACATGCTGCAGTGTGTCCAGAGAAGGGCCATGAGGATGATCAGAGGGCTGGAGCACCTCTGCTATGAGGACAGACTGAAGGAGTTGGAGCTGTTCAGTCTGGAGAAGAGGAGGCTGGCAGGTGACCTTCTTGTGGCCTTCCAGTATCTGAAGGGGGTCTAGGAAAGCTGGGGAGGGACTTTTTAGGCTATCAGGTAGTGACAGGACTAGGGGGAATGGAGCAAAGCTAGAGGGGTGGTTGCGGCCTTGTCCCTGGAGGTCAGGCTGGATGAGGCTGTGGGCATCCTAATCTAGGGTAGGGTGTCCCTGCCCATGGCAGGGCAGCTGGAACTAGATGATCTTTGTGGTCTCTTCCAACCCTGACTGATTCTATGATTCTATATTCTATGACCCTGGCTCAGAGATGAGACTGCACGTTCACTCTTTTAAAGATTCCAATCTGTTTTGTCTTGAGCTGAAGCTATTTGATAACTCTCTGCTATTCGCATAACAAGCAGTTCGTGCTGAACAAAAGGAATGTCTGCAAGCTATCTTCTGAAGTGATGTGTAGTGTAATGCTGTTTGGTTTGGTTTTAAATGTAAAGTGCTTTCTCTGATGCTGAAGAATTAGTATTGTCTCTGATAAAGAACCTCAGATAAATTAGGTTACCGTAAACACTTCTGTCCTGGTATGGGCATGATTATTGCCCAGAATTGGTTCAGTTCCTGGGGTCCCTCTCCCCCTTCCATTGCAAGGTCCAGAGGTGGGTACAGGGGGGCACACCACGTGGCCCTGGAACCAGAAGATCTTGGGCTGCACGTACAAGTCACGGGCCCAAAGTCAGGTGATCTGTGCTGCGTCTTAGGGTGTTGGAAACCACTCCTGGGCACGGGACTTTTGAACCAGTTCAGTCAATGCTAAGTGCCTATTGGTCAGTTCCACGCTCCCCTAATGGGGTATTTAAGGGGGTGCAACAGCTGTTAGCGCACTTCTTCTCTCTCCCACCGCCGTGAGGAACTCAAGTGTCAGCATCCCGTCCAGCACCAGCCACGTGCTCAGCGGCAGCGGCAGGGCTGAATCATAGGGTTTGGAAAGCGGCAAAGACAAACCTCTCTCTTTTCCTTTCTATTCAGGACAAATCCTCCTTCTTTCCTCTTTCTTGGGAAGAAACATTGTATCCAGCGCGCGTTTCGTGGGCTTTTATACGCCGGTTAGGATCACTTCGTATTAGGCTCTCTGTTTTCTAAGTTCTGACTGTTTAAACTGTTTATTCTGTGTCTCAAGCGATTTCGTGTATTTATCTTTGCCAACCGAGCATCCAAAGAACCCTGGGGGACTATTCCGGACCCCACTGCGATTATCAATAGTAATTAATATTGATAATTGCAACAACTTCATACAGTGCATTCAGCTTTTTCTGAGGTATTTGTATCTCATCTCACCAGAACATGCCAGAAAATTATAATGGAGAACTGGAGAAACTCAGATTTCCTAACACAAGTTTAACTAGGGTAGATAAACTGAAATCCAAGTGAAGGGTGGCAAAGTTTTGACAGATTTTGGGGCACAGCTTAAAAGAAATAGTTAAAGCATTTCCTCTCAGGTAACTACTGTGAATTTCTGTCAACCAACCTGTAGCTGGCTTTGCTCTGTAATTGCTGACCCTACTTTTGGTGTGCTTAGATAGAATTGGGTTATCACTGCGCTCCTGTGGCACCAAAACCAGCCATCTCCTGGGCATCTGATCCCCAGCAGTGTGGGCAGCAGGGGCAGGGAGGGGATTATGCCCCTCTGCTGTGCTCTGCTGAGATTATGCCCCATGCAGTGCTGGAGTCTTCAGCAGAGACAGGGACCTGTTGGAGCAGGGTCAGAGGAGGTCACACTGCAGTGCTGGCAGGGCTGGAAGGGCTCTGCTGTGAGGCCAGGCTGGAAGAGTTGGGGGTTTCATCCTGGAGAGGAGAAGGCTCCAGGGGGACCTTAGAGCAGCAATTTGAAGGGACCTGCAGCTGAGCTGGAGAGGGACTTGTTGCGAAAGTGTGGAGTGACAGGATGAGAGGTGATGGCTTCAGAATGGATGAAGCTGGATTTAAATGAGACATTAGGAGGAAATTTTTCCCCAAGAGAGTGATGAGACACTGCAACAGGTTGCCCAAAGAAGTTGTGGAGGCTCCAGGCCTCCAAGCAGCTTGGGCTAGTGGAAGGTGTTCCCACCCATGGCAGGGGGTTGGAACTAGATGGTCTTTGAGGTCACTTGCAGCCCAGGCCAGTCTGTGAACTGTGTTAACTTAGTTGAGACTGTTAGTTTTGCTTGAAACTTAGTGTTTCTTCTGCTTATTACAGACATTTGTAAAGATATGCAGCATTTTCTCACACCTAGTTCAAAAGCTGTGATTCTGTGTGTTCAGTTCTGGGCCGTCCAGTTCAAGAAGGACCTAGAACTGCTTGAGAGTGTCCAGTGCAAAGCCACAAACATGGTTAAGGAAATAGAACATCTTTCTTACAAGGAGAGCCTGAAGGTGCTGTGGCTGTGCTGCTTGGAGAAGAGGAGCCCGAGAGGTGGCCTCATGAATGTTTATAAATATGTAAAGCTGAGAGCCAGTCTCTGCTCAGTGATGCCCAATGCCAGGACAAGGGGAAATGGGTGGAAGCTGAGGCATAGGAAGTTTCATTTAAACATGAGGAGGATTTATTCCCCTGTGAGGGTGACAGAACACTAGAACAGGCTGACCACGGGAGTTGTGGAGTCTCCCACTCTGGAGTTATTCAAAACCTGCCTGGATGCATTCCTGTGTGAGCTGGTATATGTGATCCTGCTCTGGCAGGGGGGTTGAACTGGATGAGCTTTTGAGGTCCCTTTCTGACATTCTATGATGTTCTATGACATTCTGTGATGTTAGATCTCCTCCTTCCTGGAAGAAAGGAAGCTTGCCTATGTGCATTCATCCACAGATGCCACACGTGTACGTTTGTAGGGCTCTGCTTCAAGTTCAATGCAGAAAGATTCCAGCTGCATCCAGGAGATTGTGTCATTTAACACATAATATAATGCAGTATAACATACATGATGATCTGCATGCACTCCTTTATGCCAGAAAAAAAAATCCTTTTAGCTATTCCAGGGATTTTTTCTGTAACTTTTTCTCTCCAAAACTATTTCAGTCTCTTCACCGATGGCTCACAACTGATTCTAGCATTTATGCAAATATCACATTCACTGCTTGCTCTGCAATCATATCTTGTGACCTTAGTCTTTAATCTTCATATACCATCCTAGGGTACTTAGTGTTTACATTATTCCTGACTGTTATAATTTTAAAGCCATCCAAGTTGTATATATGGTATTTCTATGTGCACTGATGGCTTTATGGGTGAAATTAATTGGAGCATCTATAGATAAGCTGCTGTAATTTTAATGGTGTTTCTTCTGTGCAAGCTTTAATTATATTTTATAATCTATAATGCGTTATACTTTTTCCTGCCTTGTGCAAGCAAGGTGATAATCTGGAAAATGATACTCCTCTGAAGGCTAGTGCAGATGATAAGTGATGAACAATACAGGCACAAGCTGGTTTTCCTCTGAAGAGGGATGTCAACTGCTAATGCAGATTTGCCTTCTCCCCAGCTTCTCAGAGAATCACAGAATTAACCAGGTTGGAAAAGACACCCCGGACCATCAAGTCCAACCTATCACCCAAGACCATCTAATCAACTAAACCTTGGCACTAAGTGCCTCATCCAGTCTCCTTTTAAACACCTCCAGGGATGATGACTCCACCACCTTTCCAGGAAGCCCATTCAAATGCCAATCACTCTTTCTGTGAACAACTTCTTCCCAACATCCAGCCCAAACCTGCCCTGGCACAGCTTTAGACTGTGTCCTCTTGTTCTGCCACTGAGGGCCTAAGAGAAGAGACCAACCCCATCTGGCTACAACCTCCTTTCAGGTAGTTGTAGAGAGTAATAACATCTGCCCTGAGCCTCCTCTTCTCCAGGCTGAATACCCCCATCTCCCTCAGCCTCGCCTCATGGGGCTGTACTCCAGCCCCCTCACCAGCCTTGGTGCCCTTCTCTGGAAACATTCAAGCACCTCAACATCTTTCATAAATGGAGGTGCCCAGAACTGAACACAGGACTCAAGTTGTGATCTAACCAGTGCTGAGCACAGGGGCAGAAGGACTTCCCTGGTCCTGCTGGCCACACTATTCCTGATACAGGCCAGGATGCCATTGGCCTTCTTGGCCACCTGGGCACACTGCAGGCTCATGTTCAGATGATACTCTTGCAAAAACTTCAAATCTTGTTTTCAAGTAGTGTTTGCAGAAGTGAATGGGAAGTATTATACAAAGGCTTATTATATTTAGATATTGCAACTGTATCACCAAAAGCAGAAGTCGTGACAGCCCTGGGCTGTGGATGTCTCTAATATTATGAGGACTGATGGGTTTAAACCGGCAGAGGTGAGATTTAAACTAGATGTTCTTTACAGTGAGGGTGGTGAGACATTGGCACAGGTTGCCCAGGGAGGCTGTGGCTGCTCCCTCCCTGGAGGTGTTCCAGGCCAGGTTGGTTGAGGCCTTAAGCAACTTGTCCTAGTGGGAGGCGTCCCTGCCTATGGCAAGGGGTTGGAAACAGATGATCTTTGAGGTCACTTCCAACCTAAACTATTCTATGATTCCATATGAACACAGCTTTAAGTGCCAGTTGGTAACTGTGATAAGTATCGGTGGGGTGTGAGCAGCTTGAATTGTGGCTAAGGAAAATTGTGGCTCTGTAACTACTTTATCTAATTATTTTAAAGCTATCCTGGACATACTGAAACAAGCTACGCTTAGTACGGTGCTTTAGTTGTTTATTCCATAAGATGTCCATAGGGAAGAGCACATCCTCTGTAACTCTTGCATGGGCTGGAAGTAATTACCAAGAGTGTGAGAGCTGGAGGACCATACATGTCTGTGTGGTTGTTTGCTGATTTATAGCTGGCAGAAATCAGATCATCTCATCTGCAGTACTATCTCTGCTTTCTTCTAAAGAGCACTTTCTCTACTCTTTTGCTATTTTCCATAGGCTATCATGCATCTTAATAATTATTTTCTGCTGTAGTACTCTGATGCAAGCAACCTGATCTCATTACAGAACTGCATTTTACACTGTGAGACTTTTTCACACTTCAGACCACTCATACCAATTACATTTTTGCTTTCCAATTCAACATTTTGCCTGGAGAACCCTAGCATGTCTGACAGACGCAATCCTCTTTTCCTGGCTGCCCCTTACTTCACTGCATGTTGAATCATAGTGATCACAAAATGGCTTAGGCTGGAAGAGACCTTAGAGATCATCTAGCCCAACATCCTGCCATGGGCAGGTTCACCTCACAACTAGCCCGGCTTGCTCAAGGCCCCATCCAACATGGCCTTGAACATCTCCAGGCAAGGGGCATCCACAACCTCTCTGCACAATCCATTCCAGAGTTTTGTCACCCTCCTAGTGAAGAATTGCTTCCTCAGATCCAACCTAAACCTATTCTCCTTCAGTTTCAAACCATTTCCCCTTGTTCTGTCACTGGACATTCTTTCAAAAAGTCCCTCTGCAGCCTTCCAGTATAATCCCTTCAGGTACTGGAAGAAAGCTCTAAGGTCCCCCCAGAGTCCTGTCTTCTCCAGGCTGAACAATCCCAGCTCCCTCAGCCTGTTCTGGTAGCAGAGGTACTTCAGCCCCTGGATCATTGCTGTTGAACATAATACTTTTTTTCTAATTAATGTGCCCTCACAGCTGAAGGCAGAATCATTCCTCCATCTGGCTGTTTTTTTCCCTTGCCTACTGGACATCTGTATGTTCAGCAAGGTGCAAACAACAGAGCTCTCCACCAAAGATTCAACCAATTCCTTTGGTAATTTCTAAGCCTGTGCCCTTCTCACTGTTTTAGTGCATTTTCCAGGTTGCTTTCCCAGTTCACTGAAGCCTTTAATTGATCCCAGGATGTTAAATATTTACTCCATGCCTGAAGTCATGCCCCATTCTCCAGTGTTCAAGTGTTCTGTTGTAATGAACACTGTAAGTAAAGCTCCTCTCTCTCTGAGAGCTCTGTCTCTCAAATATCATCTTTAGTTTCCACCGCTTAAAAAAGACAGTCAGAGACTTCATGCAGCCTATCAGCAACATGATTCCATCTGTCACCACGATGTCACTCTTGTCCCTTAATTATCCTTCTCTCTCTGCATAGAGATGCTTATGTCCTATATATTCATCTCTCTTTTCTATGCTCTTTTTATTCCACCTACTGCTTTTATTCATCCTCATCCATGCTGAGACTCTAATTCAATTTCTGTTTGTATATCTTTCACTCAGCATCCTTCACTTTTAAGTTCCAGTAAGACTTTTTCTCAGTCCTCTTTCCTTCCATTTGTTTCTTTCCAGAGGAATGCCACAGAACTGTGGTGTTGCAGCAATGTATTATTTACTTTCTCACCCCTACGATTGGTGTCAGTGCTTTGAGTATAATCAGTTAATCATTCACAGTACCTCCATTTGAACAGGATCACAGGATGTCAGGAGTTGGAAGGGACCCAAAGAGCTCACTGAGTCCAATCCCCTTGCCAGAGCAGGACCATACAATCTAGCTCAGGTCACTCAGGAACACATCCAGAGAGGTCTTGAAAGTCTCCAGAGAAGGAGGCCCCACAACCTCTCTGGGGAGCCTGTTCCAGTGCTCTGTGACTCTTACAGTAAAGAAGTTCTCCCTTGGGTTCAGGTGGAACCTCCTGTGCTGCAGCTGACCATCATTGTTCCTTGTCCTGTCCCAGGGAGCAAGTGAGCAGAGCCTGTGTCCCCACTCTTGACACACAGCCCTCACATATTTATATTTATCAAATCCCATCTCAGCCTTCTCTTCTCCAGAGTAAGCAGCCCCAGGTCCCCCAGTCCCTCCTCATCAGGCAGTGCTCCAGTCCACTTATCATCCTTGTAGCTCTCCACTGAACTCTCTCCAACAGATCCCTGTCCTTCTTAAACTGGGGAGCCCAAAACTGAACACAGTACTCAAGATGGGGTCTCACCAGGGCTGAGTAAAGGGGGAGGAGAACATCCCTTGATCTTCGGGACACACTCTTCCTCAGGATCCCATTGGCCTTCCTGGCCACAAGGGCACATTTCTGTCCCATGGTTAGCTTGTTATCCACCAGCACTCCCAGGTCCCTCTCCAGAGGGCTGCTCTCCAGCAGATCACCTCCCAGCCTGTACTGGTGCAGTTTATTATTACTCCTGCACTTGTCCTTGTTGAACCTCATTTGTTTCCTCTGTGCCCAGCTTTCAGTCTATTCAGTTCTTCTTGGATAACCATGCAGCCTTTATCTGTATCAGCCAAGCCTCCCAGTTTGGTGTCATCAGCAGAAGTCCTCACAAATGTACTCATTTTGTCAGACACGTGGGAGCCTTCCTGGTGCCTACAACACAAACCTGCCAAGAGCAGCAGCTCATAGCAGTGAGGGAAGTAGGGAGATGTAGTGGATTTGCTGCTGCCCCTTAGAATATGGACACTGTGAAGGAAGCCTCAAATAGGTGAAAATTAAGGAAGTGTAAAATCCTTGAGCCTGGAAATTCCAAGATTAAAATAATAAAGAATATTTTAAAAGGAAAGATACGGAGCTTATCTGGGGGAAAGAGAGCCGTCAGTGTGTTGTAGATGGCAGGAGTACAGAAGCTCCCAGAAAGTTACTGTAGTGGGTTAGCAGTTACCTGCCCCCCCCCCCACCTTAATAAACCCCAGCTAAAACTCAGAAAACACTGGAAGTTAATAGAAGAAGCTTTATATTTACAGCAATGCACAATATACAAGCAAATATTTACAGGATATTACAGATACATACAGTGAAAAGGCAATACAGACACCACACCCCTCCTGGAGACCAAAATCCCCAAGAGAGGGCAACCAAACCCCCCCCAACTCCTTTCCCCCCTTCCCCAGCCTTATCTTATCCCACCTGTTGATGCTGCAGATAAGCTGAAGATCAGTCAGAGAGATTGGTAATAGGAAGGAGTTAGTAGTTTTACTCTGAATTAGCTAAAAGACAGAGAGACAAAGGAGAAAGCAGCTGCAGTGCCGAACAGACAGAAGCCCTCTGCTAATCTGGTTGTTTTGAGAACAGTTCTTAAAACATTTTTTTTTTCTTTCTCAGTAAAGCTCGGTGAAGTGACACACTGTGTTTACCTCTCTCAGCCAATAGTCTAATTTCTCATTCAAATTCTCCAATTAGCTCAAACCAACACAGTTACAAAATCACAGAAGGTTAGGGGCTGTAGCTCAAAAGCTCATCCAATCCAGCCCCCTGCCAGAACAGGAACATCTAGAATAGCTCACTCAGAAACATATCCAGGTGGGTCTCTCTCATGAAGTGAAGGCCCAGAGCTACACACAGTGTTTCAGGTGAGGCCTCCACAGTGCCAGTACAGGGCAGAATGACAGCCTTGGTGCTGCTGGCCACACTCTTCCTGATACAAGCCTAGATGCCATTGGCTTTTCATGACAGCTGGGTACATTGATGGCTCATGTCCTGCCACTTGCCACTCCAGCACTGCCAGGTCCTTCTCTGCCAGGCTACTCTCCAGACCTTCCTCTCCAGTCTTTAGTGTTGCATGGGGGTACCGTGGCCAAAGTGTAGGAGACTGCAGCTGGTGTGGTTCAACACAATGAAGAGCAAGTAATATTTGACCAGTCTTTAAAAACATGCTAAGATATGCCTCCTCAGAATCTACCACCCAACCATTTAAGTTTTGTAATTAGATTGCAACCTGGTACATGAACAAAAGGGAATGTAACATCCTAGAAGAAAAAAAGGAACATTTGCACATATGAAACAGTGTTCAGGCAGAAATCAAGAGTAGTTAGCTTGCATATTGCTCTATCTGTTCTAAGAGTACTTGTTAAGTATTCGAAGACAAGCAATGGCAAGAAAGGTACAAGATATTTCAGTATTCCCTGGCACACAGAAGAATTCAGTAGTAGTGGTCTAGCAGTTACCTTCCCCCCCACCTTTTGAAATAACCCAGGCTAGACTCAGAACAATGGAAGTTAACAAATGAAGCTTTATATTTACAACAATGCACAATATACAAGCAGATATTTACAATGTATAGCATATATTTACAGATATATATACAGTGAAAAGGTAATACAGAAACACCACAACCCTCTCAGAGATCTAAATCCCTAAGAGGGGTAACCAACCACCCCCTACCACCTTTCGCCACTTCCCAAATCTTATCTCACCACCTGTTGATGCTGCAGATAGGTGGAGGTAGATCGGCTAGGGGGATTAGCAGTAGGAGAGTAGTAGAATTACTGAGAATTAGCTATAAAAGGCAGAGACAAAGGAACCATTCAAAGAGCAGCTACAGACAGAGAGGTCTGAAAACATCTCCCTTATCTATATTTGGGTTTCTACTCTTAAAACATTTTTTTTTTTTCCTTCTCAGTAAAGCTCTGGGAGAAGTGAACTGCCAGGCCACCTAACGAATACATTCCAATAGATCTGGTTTTCTCCACTATCCCTTTCCTCCTTCTGGCTAGAGGAAGGGCATCCCTAATGCTGAATATGGCATGTGGCGTGTGCACTATGGTTGGTGTTGTGAGAGGAATTACAATTATTAGAATAATTACAATTTCTCTCAGGAGCTGAAGAAGTGACAGGTACTATTCTGGTATTGCTGCCTGTTTCCCTGACTCTCTTTGAAAGAACTGAAGTAGGTTGACCATCTCATTTGTTCATGTTCTCACCAAATTGGTCATGCAGGATTATCCAGAGTGTCACACTTGATTGCTGGTGTCTAGGTGGAATTTGTCTCCTGGCCCAGAATTGCTTTGCAGGAGATGGGTGTCTGTTCCTGATAGCAGAAACATGCACCCATTCAGATGATGAAGGAATGGTATCCTTTTCCAGATTGGAGATTGCAGTTTTGAGTTCCTCCTTCAGTTCTCTCATTCTATCTTTAATGCCATCTTTAAAGCTACCTTTTAACTCTGTAGTCATATTTTTATGCCACAGACTAGGGTAGTATGTGACAAGCTGTCCTTTATTTCCTTGAGCTGATCAGTGAATTCGCCAACAGTGAGCCTTCTGTTATCAGCCTTTGATAGAAACTTGCTAGCTAGGATGTTATCATAGGATAAAGGAGCAAGCTTAATAATCTTCTTTATGAGACCTGTCCCAAGAGGAATGTTATCAGGCTCCTGTGTGGCATGATTTCCATAAAGCACTTCCTTCACAGCAAACTCCTTCAGAAACTTAATTGTCTGCTCAACTGTCTTCCACTTCCTAGCTACCCATGACAAGTCATCTTGGGAGGTGTATCTCATAGCCACAGCCACGTGGAAGACGTGTCCACAAGCTAACCACACCAAGATTGGTTGCCACGTGTTTGTCCACTCCATTCTCCTTTGCAAGTGGGCCTAGCTGCTTTGCAGACTTCTCTCCTACCTGTAGGGCATTTGCACTAATAGTACGGTATCTCACCAGCCAGTTTAGGATTGGCTCTCCTGATTCCCTTGAATATTCCTTTCTAACTTTCCTGACCTCTCTAACGGGATCATTAGAGCATTGGATGTCATCCTTCTCCTCCTCTTCTCCTTGCTGGTCTGTTGGTGCTTGGCCAAACAGAACTCTTCTAACAGCATTCCTAATGTCCAGCAAGCCATCGTCTGACCTGTTAACTAATCTTACATTGTCTTCATATTTAGTCCTAAGCAAACCATTTAGATCTTTAAGACTAAGATTTTCCTCTTCTTGCTCGTCCTGCTTCTGTGGTGGTTTTGCCCCAGCTGGGGGGGCCAAATGCCCACCAGAGCCACTCTATCACTCCCCCTTTAAATGGGCAGGGGAGTATGGGGAAAAAAAAAAAAAACAAAGGCTGCTTATAAGGTAGTAGCAATTTAATAATAATAAATAAGCAAAGGGCAACAGACCACGTGGAAGCAAGAGCAGAGAAAGATATTAATCTATACTTCCCATAAGATGGATGATGTTCTGGTCTTGGAAGCAGGGCTTTCTTACGCTTGATGGCTACTGCTGGAGAACCAACGCCATAGATGAATCTTCCCCAAACTTCCTCCTAATACCTTCTTCTTATATCTGAGCTGATGTCATATGGTATGGAATATCCCTTTGGCCAGTCTGAATCACCTGGTTCGGCTAGCATCTTGGGGCGGGGAGATGTTGAGAAAAAAAACAAAAAAAACCACCCCAAAACCCCCAGCCTGGGTGCTCAGCCCAGTAGTAGTCCCAACACTGCTGTTTTATCAATGCTTAGCTGCAGCACCACAAAATACAGCATTAGAGGAGAATTAATCTCAGCTCAACCAAGTTCTAACCTATTACAGTCTCCACCCCTTATTCCATACAATTTGCATCATGCTCAGGCTCTACATACTTCACACACATTCACATTCATTTACACTTCCACATACATTTTACACTTACAACTTAGCCTACATCTTAAATCAGTTCAATACCCAATCCACAGAAGTTGTGTTTATATCTCAGTCTCTTCTTCAGATGTTCTTTTGGACAGTTCATAGCAGGAGCAGCAGGGTATTCCTCTGTTGGCTGTCAACACCAGCTTGGTTTCAGCTGCTGTCTCATTCCTGTTTGGTATCAGTCTGGGTCCTTTTCACCATATCACCTCCTGCAACACACAACTCAAACTCCAAGTTATTTTTCCCCCAGTGTCA
>VWZI01018864.1:4507-14931 GCA_013396835.1 Psilopogon haemacephalus | reverse complement strand
TTCTCCAAACTGAACAGCCCCAACTCTTTCAGTCTGTGCTCATAGCAGAGGTGCTGCAGCCCTCTGAGCATCCTCGTGGCCCTTCTCTGGACACACTCCAGCATGTCCACATCCCTCTTGCAATAGAGGCTCCAGAACTGGATACAGTATTCCAGGTAGGGTCTCACCAGGGCAGAGCAGAGGAGAAGAATCACCTCCCTCAATCTGCTGGCCACACTCAGTGAGCTGGAAGTTAATAAATGAAGCTTTATATTTACAGCTTTGCACAACATACAAGCAAATACTTACAATGTATAACAGATACTTACAGATAGATACAGTAAAAAAGGTAATACAGAAACACCACAGCCCTCCCAGAGATGAAAGTCCCTAAGAGGGGGGTTTAATCACCCCTACCACCCTCCCCAATCATATCTCACCATCTGTCTTATGCAGCAGATAGGTGAAGGTAGATTGGCCAGGAGGGATTAGCAGCAGGAAAGAAGTTAGTGAAATTGTTCAGATCCAGCTACAAAAAAACAGGGAGAAAGAGCCATGCAAGAGCAGCCACAGCCCAAAGCAGTCTGACTTACCTAAGTTTGGGTTACAACTCTTAAAATGGTCTTTTTTTCTTCTTCAGTAACCTATGAGTGAGGTAGCATCATCAGTGTTTTTCCTTTCTCAGCCTATAGTCTAATTTCTAATTCAAACCCTCCAATTAGTTCAAACCAGAACATTCCCTTTGAGGGTGGCAAAGCACATGAACAGGCTGCCCAGAGAGGTTGTGGGGTCTCTGTGTCTGGATGTGCTGATTTGAAATGACTGAAGGGTTTGAATGAGAAATTAGACTATAGGCTAAGAAAAGAAAACAAAATTTAATTCTGCTTCACTCATTTGTTTACTGAAATGGTATAAATTTAGAACCCAAACAAAAGATAAGACAGATCACTTTGTGCTGTGGCTGCTGCTGCATGTCTCTCTCTCCCTGCCTTCTTAGCTGGATTTGAATAATTTCACTAACTTCTTTCCTGCTGCTAATCCCCCAGGCCAATCTACCTTCACTTATCTGCTGCATGAAACAGATGGTGAGATAAGATTCATGTAGGGTGGTTAGAAACCCCTCTTAGGGATTTTGATCTCTGGGAGGGGTGTGGTGTTTCTCTATTACCTCTTTACTGTATATATCTGTAAATATCTGTTATACATTGTAAATATCTGCTTGTATATTGTGCAAAGCTGTAAATATAAAGCTTCATTCCTTAACTTCCAGCCATTCTGAGTCTAGCCTGGGTTATTTCAAGGTGGGTAAGTACCTAACCACCACACTGGAGGAATTCCAAACCTGCCTGTATGTGCTGTTGTGTGATTTACTCTGTGACCCTGCTCTAGCAAGAGTCCTGGACTAGGTGATCTTCAGAGGTCCTTCCTCACTCCTACCATTCTGTGATTCTGTGCACCTTAACTACTCAGGAGTTGAAGTTGGACCAACCAGCCATGCTCACTCCAACTTATACTACAGTACAGGCTGCTGTTGTAACCTGCCTCCAGCATCTGAAACAGTTCCAGCTGTGATGTAAATGGGAGAAAAGGCTGCTGTGATGATGGTCAGCACCTCAGAAGACACAAAATGGAACAAAGATATGGAAAAGCCCCTGGGTCTTGCAGATCTGTCACTGAGGCCTTGAGTGACCTGTTCCAGTGGGAGGTGTCCCTGCCTATGGCAGGGGGTTGGAACTGGATGATCTTTGAGGTCCCTTCCAACATAAACCATTCTATGAATCTGTGAGATGGAGAGAAGGGCAAAGAAGCTGGTGAGGGGCCTGAAGCACAGCCCTGTGAGGAGAGGCTGAGGTTGTCTAGCCTGTAGAAGAGGAGACCTGATTGCTGTCTACAACTACCTTAAGGGAGGTTGTAGCCAGCAACAACCTGAGGTGGGGGTTGATCTCTTCTCCCAGGCAATGATCAACAGAACAAGGGGACACAGATTCAAGTTGTGCCAGGGGAGGTATAGGCTGGATGTTAGGAGGAAGTTCTTCCCAGAGAGAGTGATTGGCATTGGAATGGGCTGCCCAGGGAGGTGGTGGAGTCACCATCCCTGAAGGTGTTCAAGCAAAGACTCCATGGAGCACTTGGTGCCATTGGACAAGGCTGGGTGATAGGTTGGACTGGATGATGTTGGAGGTCTCTTCCAACCTAGCTTATTCTATTCTATTCTACTCCTATTCTATTCTATTCTACTCCTATTCTATTCTATTCTACTCCTATTCTATTCTATTCTACTCCTATTCTATTCTATTCTACTCCTATTCTATTCTATTCTATTCTATTCTATTCTATTCTATACCTGCATCCTCATGTAGCTGTCAAATAACAGTTAATGCCTTTCCCAAATGCTTAGAATTTAATTATTTCAAGGGAATTTTGTCACTCACTTGAAAATAAGAGTAGCCAATGTTTTCCCCAAAGAAAAACTAGCATGATATAAAAATGCTCAAAAGCTGAGAGAAGCCTTTAATATTTATTTTTAATCTTCCAGTTCTTAAACATTCAACATATGCTTAAAGCTGAAAATTGTATTTAGTTCACCCTTTTCTGCTTCATGTTCAGATAAGGAACAGTTATCTAGAAACACACTGAAGAGAGTAGTTGGAGGTTTTTTTTTTTATGTAAAGCTATAGATTACTACAAGATAACATAGAGCATCAAAAAGATGTAGCTGGGTTGCATCCCTCCCACTGTAAGCCATGACAAGGTGCATGATTATCTGAGGAATACACAAGACCATGGGACCTGATGAAATGCATCCTGGAGTCCTGAGGGAATTAGCTGAGATAGTTGCCAAGCCACTCTCCATGATATTTGAAAAGTCCTAGCAGTCAGGTGCAGTCCCTGGGGACTGGAAGAAAGGAAACACTACACCCATTTTTTAAAAGGGTAGAAAGGAGGACCCTGGGAACTACCATCCTTTTAGCCTCACCTCTGTGCCTGGAACAAATCTCCCTAAATGCCATGCTGAGGCACATGGAGGACAGGGAGGTGATTCAGTATGGCTTTCCTAGGGGCAAATCCTGTCTGACCAACCCACTGCTTTTCTATGATAAAGAGACTATGTCACTGAATAAGACCACCTATGGATGTGAGCTATCTGGACTTCTGCAAGGCCTTTGACATGGTCCCCCACAACATCCTACTCACCAGATTGGAGAGATACAGATTTGATGGGTGGCCTGTTCAATGGATAAGGAATTGGCTGGATGGTCACATCCAGAGGGTGGTGCTCAATGGCTTGAAGTCCAGATGGAGAGCAATGATAGGTGTTGTCCCTCAAGTGTCCATACTGGGATCTGTACTGTTTAATATTTTTATCAATGCTACAGGCAATGGGGTTGAATGCATCATCAGCACATTTGCAGATGACACCAAGATGAGTGGTGCTGTCAATGCACCAGAGGGATGTGATGTCATCCAGAGAGACCTGGACAAGCTGAACCTCTTGAGGTTCAACAAGAGCAAGTGCAGGGTTCTGCACTTGGGCCACAACAATCCTCACTATCAATACAGGCTGGGGAATGAGGTGATAGAAAGCAGCTCTGTGGAAAAGGACTTGGGGGTGCTGAAGGATGAGAAGCTGCACACGAGCAGACAGTGTGAGCTTGCAGACCAGAGGGCAAATCAGATCCTGGGCTGCATCAAAAGATGCATTGCCAGCAAATCCAGAGAGGTGATTCTGCCACTTTACTCTGCTCTGGTGAGACCTCACCTGGAGTACTGCATCCAGGCCTGTATCTATACTGCTTTGACAGTTAATGCAGAGAAATTAGTGCTTATTTCACTTCTGGCAAGGATATGACCACTCCACATCTAAAAGCACATTTGCCCTTTAAGTAAAGTCTGCAATATTTCTCTGACATTTTCCAACAGGACACATCAATTCAGAACTAGCAGCAGAACAAGCACCATTACTCAGCTGCAGCTTAAACTAAGGCAGATGCTCCTTGCAGGATTTTCCACCTCTTGAAGTGACAACGTAAAATCCAGTCTCACTGTGTAGCTGCTGCAATAAGCACAACATTAATCACTGAAGCTTTCATTAGTTAAAAAAATTCTCATCAGTTAAAGCACAGATGGCTCCTAAAAGCCCCTTCTATATCAAACTGTCCTATCCATCTTCATCACATGCTTTACAAACACCTAGCAGAATACTGATAGCAAATAGGTTCCTTTGAAGTGGAAGATTTTAAAGTATATGCTCTCATACTTTGTCCAGTTCTGGAGCCCCTATTACAAGAGGGATGTGGACATGTTGGAGTGTGTCCAGAGAAAGGCCATGAGGATGATGAGAGGGCTGCAGCACCTCTGCTGTGAGGACAGACTGAAAGAGTTGGGGCTGTGCAGTCTGGAGAAGAGGAGGCTCCCAGGTGACCTTCTTATGGCCTTCCAGTATCTGAAGGGGGCCTACAGACAAAGCTGTGGAGGAACTTTTTAGGCTCTCAGGTAGTGACAGGACTAGGGGGAATGGAGCAAAGCTGGAGGTGGGGAGATTCAGACTGGATGTGAGGAGGAAGTTCTTCACCATGAGAGTGGTTGGGAGAGTGGAATGGGTTGCCCAGGAAGATGGTTTGGGCCACTTCCCTGGAAGTGTATAAGGCCAGGCTGGATGAGGCTGTGGGCAGCCTGATGTAGCGTAGGATGTCCCTGGGCATGTCACAGGGGTTGGAACTAGATGATCCTTGTGGTCCCTTCCAACCCTGACTGATTCTATGATTCTATGATTTGATCAGCTGCAGGACTACAGCAAGTTGGATTCAAGGGGTGATGCCAGTGGGGTTTTTCTGAGGCATGTACCTAAAAGCTATTCATAATCCTTGTAAATAAAGTCACTGACACTTAGTCAGTGTATAATGAAGACTCTTTTGCTCACTTAGGCTTCCAAATAGGAAACAGTATTATATTTAATGAAATGCCTTTTAAAATTGTGGTTATGTTGCACCAGGTTTCTCAGCTCACAAAATTCAGCAGAGTGCTACTGTGCTCTCTCCTTGAGATACAGAATCACAGAATGGCTTAGGTTGAAAGAGACCTTAGAGATCATCTACTCCAATCTTCTTGCCATGGGCAAGAACACCTCACAACATGGACTCACCTGCTCAAGGCCTCATCCAACCTGGCCTTAAACACCCCCAGGGAAGGTCCCCGGGCACCCTACTCCAGAACTTCACCACCCTCATACTGAAGAACTTCTTCCAAATATCTAGTGTGAACCTACTCTCCCTCAAATTAAAACCTTTCCTAGACACCCTTATGAGAAGTCCCTCTCCAGCCTTCCTGTAGGATGACTTTGGGTATTGCAAGGCAGCTCTATGGTTCCCCCTGAGTCTTCTCTTCTGTAGGCTGAGCTACCCCACCTCCCTCAGAGGGAGGATCCAGCCCCTGGATCATCCTTGTGGCCCTCCTCTAGACTCACTCCAACAGCTCTGTGTCCTTCTTACGATGAGGACACAAGAACAGTATTTGAGATGAGAATAAAGGGAAATAATAGCCTCTCTTCACCTGTTTGCCACACTCCTTTTGTTTGAGAAGATGCTGAGGGTGGTTCTTCCCGTTGGCCTGGCTGGACTAGCTGCTCTGTGGGGCTGCTGTAGAAGGTGCTGAGCAAATCAAAAATGCACAAGCTCTGCAGTTCACCCTTCTGTGAGCTCTGCCACAAATGCACTTTTCTGTAACATCTAGTAATGAGGTGAGCACTCACAATGCCAGCAGGTGAGTGAGTCACTGGTGGGGATATGCCACAGCTACTAATGAAACACGTGAAACAGAGACTATGTTTACAGAACTAATGAGAGTTAGAGTGAAAACTAAGGCTGAGGAATTTACACATCAATATATTCATACAAATAAGAGCTACCTGTCTGCCCTGCTTCTACCAGCTGCTTTTCTTAAAGGAGGATTTGGAAACAGACTGAAAGTCTTGGAGAGGGAAATGGTTGGCAGAATAATTAGTCCTTTCCCCCCCCCCCATACTTCCTCACAAAATATATTCACATAAACCCTTTCTTTCCCCCACATTCACACACACTTGCATTCTTCTTTCCCACACAAAATACTCATTTCTAGCTATAGTATTCGAAAACATTTTAGCTATAAAACAGCAGACTAGAGCCAATGGCATCCTGCCCTGGATCAGGAATAGTGAGGACAAGGGAGGTTATCTTCCCCTGTACTTGGCACTGGTCAGGCCACATAGAATCATAGAATGGTTTAGGCTGGAAGGGACCTCAAAGATCATCCATCTTGAGTATGGTGTCCAGTTCTGGGCCACTCAGTTCAAGAGAGTTGTGGAGGTACTGGAACATGTCTGAAGAAGGGTGACGAAGCTGTGGAGGAGCCTGGAGCACAGCCCTATGAGGAGAGGCTGAGGGAGTTGGGGGTGTGCAGCCTGAAGAAGAGGAGCCTCAGGGGTGACCTCATTGCTGTCTACAGCTACCTGAAGGGAGGCTGTAGCCAGGTGGGTGTTGGTCTCTTCTCACAGGCAACCAGCAACAGTATGAGGGGGACACAATCTCAAGTTGTGCTGGGGGAGGTATACGCTGGATGTTAGGAGGAAGTTCTTTCCAGAGAGAGTGATTTGTTATTGGAATGGGCTGCCCAGGGAGGTGGTGGAGTCACCATTAATGGAGATCTTCAAGAAAGGACTGGATGGGGCACTTAGTGCCATGGTCTAGTTGATCGGATAGGGCTGGGTGATAGGTTGGAATGGATGATGTTGGAGGTCTCTTCTGACCTGTCTTATTCTATTCTATTCTATTCTATTCTATTCTATTCTATTCTATTCTATTCTATTCTATTCTATTCTATTCTATTCTATTCCATTCCATTCCATTCCATTCCATTCTCAAAACAAATACTGCTCAGCCAGAATTATCCCTACAAATTAGCATCAGACAGTCAGAAACTGTTGGTCTTGCAAAGCATGAATGGCTTACAGGTCTCAATCTGCCATCAGGCAAATTGCCACTTCCTCTTGTGGTATATTAGCAACAGTTAGGATGCTGTTCATGCAACAGGAACCAAATCAGACTTCAGGAGTGGGCTTCCTCTCCCATTACACCCCACATATTCTTTATCTTTTTAAGAAAGAAATTCCTAACAAAAAAAAAAAAAAAAAGGCAGATTAGGGGTAAAAGGATTTCAGCAAGATTTTCTCATCACAACAGCAGGGATACAGAAGAATTTAATTAGAAGGCTTAGTAATAATATGTTAGCTTTACTATTCTCCCTCCTGTCACATTTCTCCATTAAGCATAACAAAAAGGTTTGCAGGCCAGGTACTCAAATGAAAATGGCTCTTTATGAATATAATACAAGCTACTGAACATACTGAACAGGAAAACCTTTTCATTCTTCCCAGGTCTCCATAAGCAAATTATTTCTATTCACACCTGCCTTGATAGGCTAAGTACTAAGCTGCTAAGCATTGCAGCTTGTTTTTGGTTCTGGTTTAAGAGAATGATTTCAAAGGAAATTTTTCAAGATTGCTTTTCATCTTACATCCTTGCATTAAAATTAAATAGTAAACTGGTTCCAAAAACTAATACGCTTCAAACATGAATCTGTAAGCCAAAGGCACAGTTATCAACCTAATGAAATTATCAGAAGCACCAGAAAATTCCACAGAGGCACCAGGACCTTTCAAAGTTTGATCAAAATGCCACTGAGGGGCATCTGAGTAGGAAGGAGACCAAGAGCTCCTTAATTCTCAGTCTAGTGAAGATATCCATAAGCATGCCTCATTCATTTCTGTACAACTAGAAGTTTATCGTCAGTGAAGTGTGTCCAGGGCCACAACACCAACTTATCCAGGTACCAGAGAATCATAGAATGGTTTATGTTGGAAGGGACATCAAAGCTCTTCCAGTCCCAACCCTCCACAACAGGCAGGGACACCTCCCACTAGAACAGGATGCTCAAGGCCTCATCCAACACCTCCAGGGAGGGAGCAGCCACAACCTCCCTGCACAACCCATTCCGGCATCTCATCACCCTCACTGTTAAGAACTTGCTACTAACATCCAGTTTTCACCTCCCCTCTGCCAGTTTAAACCCTTTATTTCTCATCCTGTCATTACAAGACCTTGTGAATAGTCCCTCCCCAGCCCTCCTGTAGGCCTCTTTCAGATACTGGAAGGCTACTCTAAAGTCTCCTCAAAGCCTTCTCTTCTCCAGGCTGAAGAGCCCCAACTCTCTCAGCCTGTCCTCATAGCAGAGGCGCTGCAGCCCTCTGAGCATCTTAGTCACCCTACTCTTGACTGGCTCCAACAGTTCCATGTCCTTTTAGTGTTGGGGGCTCCAGACCTGTACACAGTACTCCAGGTGGGGTCTGAGGAGAGCAGAGTAAAGGGGGAGAATCCCCTCCCTTGCCCTGCTTGCCACGTTTCTCTTAATGCAGCCCAGGATATGGTTGCGTGTGCACACTGTTGGCAGACCCCCAGGTCCTTTTCCTCAGGGCTGCTCTCCAGCCACTCACCACCCAGCCTGGATTTGTGCTTGGGATTGCACCAACCCACGTGCAGGACCTTACCCTTGGCCTTGTTGAATTTCATGAGGTTAGCCTGGGCCCACCTCTCCAGCCTGTCCAGGTCCCTCTGGGTGGATCCCTGCCCTCTAGCAAGTCGACTGTGCCACACAGCTTGGTGTCACCTGCAAACTTGGAATACCAGCATGTCAATGAAATACTCAATTAAATACTTAACAGATTCAGTCATTTCACCAGTTCATGTGCTCTCCTAGAAATAGCCATCAAACCTTTAAAATATCTTTGTTATGGAAAGGAACCTGAGGTCAGATATTTCTACATAAAGTCTACTCACTGAGTATTAACAAACACTACTATGATTTAGCACATTCTTTCTCTCCTATTTACAACTCCTGATGCATGTGGTGGGTTAGGAACTTCTACCACCACTATTGAAATGTACCAGATCAGCTCAGATAGCTTGGAAGCAAGATAAAGCCCTATTTAGAGCAAAGCTAAATTTACAAAATATATATTCACAAGGTCTTGTAATGACAGGACAAGGGGTAATGAGTTTAAAGTGGAAGAGGGGATGTTTAAATGTGATGTTAAGAGGAAGTTCTTTACAGTGAGGGTGGTGAGACACCGGAACAGGTTGCCCAGGGATGTTGTGGCTGCTCCCTCCCTGGAGGTGTTCAAGGCCAGGTTGGATGAGGCGTGGAGTGACCTGTTTTAATGGGAGGTGTCCCTGCCTATGGCAGGGGGTTGGAACTAGATGAGCATTGAGATCCCTTCCAACCTAAACCATTCTATGATTCTGTATAAAAAATATTTACAAGTATTTACAATTATATGCCAATTAGAAATAATACAGAAATCCAAACCTCTTCCAGGACAAAGAAAGTACCCAGAAGGGGCTCAAAATTTCTCTCTCCCTTTTTCTATCTCCCTTCCCAGGATGAAACCAAAACCACCAGTCAGCAAAGCTTGCTTGTTATTTCTTAGTGAAGACAGCAGAGCAGAGTGAAAAGGAAGTGAATAGAAGTAGCATCCCAGAAGAGTTTGGTTGAGGGTCCTGAAACTCAGCACAGGTTGCCCAGGGAGATTGTGGCTGCTCCCTTCCTGGAGGTGTTGAAGGCCAGGCTGGATGAGGCCTTGAGCGACCTGTTCTAGTGGAAGGTGTCCCTGCCTATGATGGGAAGGTTGGAAATGGTTGATCTTTGAGGTCCCTTCCAACCTAAACCATTCTATGATTCTATGTATTAAGAGACAGCCAGAAGAGTAAGAAAGCAACAAGAACCAGCAGACAAACTAACTCCTGGAGGTGTTCAAAGCCAGGTGTCCCTGCCTATGATGGGAAGGTTGGAAATGGTTGATCTTTGAGGTCCCTTCCAACCTAAACCATTCTATGATTCTAACAGAGTGGGATAAATTGTTACATTTTGTCTTTTTATCCCTCTCAGCAAACCAATGAACGATGCAGACTTCTTCATTATTTTCTTTTCACAACCAGAGATCTGATTTCTCTCATTAAAATATTCCACTTAGCCTCAAACCAGCACAATGTAGGACTGGATCCTGAAGTCATTGGGAATTATTTCTCCTCCTGGAGAGCTTTCAAAATGGCTGAGTAGCATCTATAGGAGAAATATTTTGCAAACCACTCCGTTGCCTGGATATCTGATGGCAGTTATATTTATTGCACAAACACAAGGCCTGTCTACAAACCTGGAAACAAAAGAATGAAAAAGATACAGAAATAGCTTCAAACCTAGCAGGTCAGTATAACACCTTCATTTGACTGCAGGTAATAATTATATTAGTAACAACAGCACGAACAATAAATGTAAGAACCACCAAAATTAATGTGAGAGCTGTGGGACAGCATGAACCAAAACTGGGAAGAGAGGGTACACTGCAAAAAAAAAAAAAA
>VWZI01018862.1:87430-137466 GCA_013396835.1 Psilopogon haemacephalus | reverse complement strand
TTCTAGCTGTTCTTTCTTCCACTCCTTGTAGAGTCTCTTTTTGTGAGACAGCTTGTCCAGGAGCTCCTTGTTCAGCCAGGCAGGCCTGCTGGCATTCTTCCCTGCTTTCCTCTTTGCTGTTATACATTGCTCCTGGACACAGAGGAGGTGATCCTTGAATACTGTCTAGCNCTTGTTGGCTCCTCTACCATTTGGAGGAGGAAGTTGCTGTCTATGCAATCCAGGAACATCCTGGATTGCTGATGCCTTGCTGTGTTGTCCCTCTAGCAGATGTCAGGGTGGTTGAAATCCCCCATGAGGACCAGGTCGTGTGACCTGGAGGCCACTTCTATTTGTCTGTGAAGGGCCTCATCTGTTTTGGTTCTGCTGATCAGGTGGCCTGTAGCAGACCCCTACAATAACATCACCCTCCCCTGTCTTCCCTTTAATTTTAACCCATACACTTTCAACCAGCTCATCATCCTTCCCCAGGTGGAGCGCCACTGATTCTAGCTGGTCACTGATATAGAGGGCAACACCTCCTCCTCTCCTTCCCTGCCTATCCTTCCTAAAGAGCTTGTACCCATCTATCCCTACATTCCACTCGTGGGAATCATCCAAGTTTCAGTTATAGCCACTATGTGATGGCATCCCTGCATCACGGTGGCACTTAGTTCATCCTGTTTGTTGCCCAAGCTTTGTGCATTTGCATAGAGGTACTTTAGCTGGGCTGGCCCTGTCCTCCCTGTGTGCCAGTTCCCCTTGATTTCCTCAGCTTGTCCTGGTACATCATCCCTGGCTTGCCTCGGGGCAGCAAGTTCAGGGCATTAGTTAGCTCCCAGTCCCTCTGCCTCTGGTGAGCTCCCTCACTGTTTGGCACCAGCCAGCAAGAGGCTGTTAAACCCTTCCACCTTCAAATCTAGTTTAAAGCCCTATCAATGATCCCTGCCAATTCCTGCCCCAGGATCCTTTTCCCCCTCTGGGACCAGTGCCTCCCATTAGATATTTGCAGCTCTGGTGCCTTGTAAACTGAGCCTTGATTGCAGAATCCAAATCCCTGTTGATGACACCAGCCCCAGAGCCATGAAGTGATCTGTTGGCTCTTCCTAAATATTCCCTCGTCCATCGCTGATGTTAGAGGCGTAGAGGAAAACACGACCTGAGCTCCTGATCCCTTTAGCCATTGCCCTAAGGTCCTGAAGTCTCTTTTAACTGATTGTGAACCTCTCTTTCTTGCATCGTCACTACCCACTTGAAAGACCAGAAGTGGGTAGTAGTCTGAAGGTCTCACAAGGTTGTGAATTTTATCTACAATGTCCCTTACCTGGGCACCAGGGAGGTAGCAGACCTCTCTATGAAGTGGATTTGATCTGCATTTTGGGTCCTCTGCTCCCTTCAGTACAGAGTCTCCTATAACAATGGAGGCTTCTTTTCAGAATGAGTTTTGATGGTTGGCCTGAGGCAACCTGTCTTTGGTGCAGTTTCTGGGCTTTTTGTGTCCTCATACTTACTGATTGTTCTTCCCGCAGAGAAGGGGTGATGACTCAACCTCCCTGAGCAGCTCATTCTGGTGCCTGACCATTCTTTCTGTGAAAATGTTTTTCCTAATATCCAGTCTAAACCTACCCAGTCACAGCTTGAGGCCATTCTTTCTTGTCCTATCACTAATTACCTATGAGAAGAGACCAGCACTAACTTCTCAGCAATATCCTTTCAGGCAGCTGTAGACAGTAATGATGTCTCCCCTCAGCCTCCTCTTTTTCAAACCATCCCCAGCTGCCTCAGCAGCTCTTCCTAGGATTTATTCTCCAGGCCCTTCACCATCTTCATTGCCCTTCTCTGCACTGACTCCAGCATCTTGATACCTCTCTTGTATTGAGGTTCCCAAAACTGAACACAGTACTCGAGGTGTGGTCTCATCAGAGCTCAGTACAAGGAGACAGTCACCTCCCTGTTCCTGCTGGACACAGCATTTCTAATACAAGCCAGAATGTCACTGGCTTTCTTGGCCACCTGGGCACACTGTTTGCTCTTATTCAACTGCTTGTTGATTTGAACTCTCAGGTCTCTTTCTGCTAGACAGCTTTCCAGCCACACTTCTTGAGGCCTATAGAGCTGCTTGGGGTTGTTGTAACCCATGTGCAGGACCTGGTATATGGATTTGTTGAAGCTCATCCCGTTAACACTTGCCCATCAATCCAATCTATTCAAGTCCCTCTGCAGAGGCTCCCTACCTTCATGCTGATCAACACTGCCAACTTGGAGTCATCTACAACTGCACACTCTATGGCTTCATCAAGGTCATCAATAAAGATGTTTATCAGAAGTGGTCCCAACACTGAGCCCTGAGAAACACCACTTGTGACCAGCCACCACTCTACTATCACTCTCTGGGCCCTTTCGTCCAGCCTGTGCTTTACCCAGCAGAGCTGTGCTCATCCAATCTATGAGCAGCCAGTTTGGCTCCAAGAATTTTGTGGGGAACAGTGTTGAAGTTTTTTGAAAGTCTAGGTAGACAATATCAGTAGCCTTTCCCTTACCCAATAGCCAGGTCATTTTGTCACAGAAGGAGATCAGGTTCATCAGGCAGGACCTGTAGTTGCTAAACCCATGCTGACTGGGCCTGATCCCCTGGTCGTTCTCTATATGGTGTATAATGGCATTTGAGATGCCCTGCTCCATAACCTTCCCTGGTACCAAGATCAGGCTGACAGGTCTATAGTTTCCCAGATCCTCCTTTCTTCCTTTATTGTGTCACATTTGCTACCCTCCAGCCCATTTGCACCTTCCCAGTTATCCAGGACTTCAGGTAAATAATGGAGAGCAGCTTGGTGAGCACATCAGCCAACTCCTTCAGAACCCTTGGGTGGAGCCCCCAGACTGGGGAGTCTTTTACAAGTGTAACCTAACCTGTGCCACAGGCTGGCAACAGACCTTCCTCTGGGATGGCTCTAGACTGCAAATCAGGACCTTGGTTGCCCTGAGAAGAGCATCCTCTACTACTACCACCTTTATTTTCTTGTTTGCACTAGTTCTAAATCATGGGATCAGCTGATAAGTCTCAAGTAGCTATATTCATGGACATTCATCTTCATCCTCGTTCATCTGGCCCTCTGTTTCTAGAGCCCTGTACCTGTTGTGTGTGGACAACTGGGAAGGCTGTGGGAGACTGGGAGAGGGCTCCTCTGCTTCTTCTGCTTCACTGGAGAAGGATCTGCCTCCATTCCCCCCCATCTCTTCGATCTCTTTGTTTTTCTGGGTAACAATAGGACGTGGGATCCCCTACTTATTGTACCACCTACACTTGCTGGCCTCTCTCAGGGACGGCAGAGCCTGCCTCCACAAGTCTATCTCCTCTTCACATTCCCTTACAATCCTTTGCTTCACAACTTCTTCCTTCCACTCAGCCACTAGGCTGAGGAGATTGTTCACCTGTTCACATCTAATACAGGAGTCGTCTCTGCCAGTCTCCACTGCAAGTGCCAGGCTCTGGCACTCTCCACAGCCAGGGACCTGCACACCTACCTGTCTGCACACAGCCTCTGTCTGGGTACCCACAGTTCTACTGACAACAGCCCTCAGCCTAGTTTGTAACCATGGCTGGATCTCTACAACGGACTGACTTCACGGGCTGCTGGGACACACCTTGCTTGTTGTTTGACCTTGCTTGATGTGCAGGTATCACAGATCCCTGCAGTCACAGCAGTGGCTGCAGCTCTGCCCACACTTCTCCCTGCATCCCTCATGAGAGAAACCAGAACCGGCTGGGATCCTCACTTACCTCAGCTCCTCAGCTATGAAAAGCTTTACCTGCACACTGGAAAAAACTTCTGATTTCCCAGTCTGCCACTGGGGCAAGGGTGGTATGGCAATTTCTCAGCTGTTCTTGAGCCATGCCATATCCACTGACAGGTAGACGAATGCACGGGCATTATTCACTTGCTATATGATTTATTTTACTTCAATTCTGTGCTTTCTGTGCTCTACCTTTATCCATCAAAATAACGGGCATAACAAATCTTTTCAGTAGTAGTGGTAATAGTAGTAGTAGTAGTAGTTCAAAGACAAATTATCAAATTCATTTATCGTTTATCAAAATTTAAAAATCAAAAGGTATAGCCAGACTCCAGGCTTAGACAACAGTGGGAAAGAACATTCAAACTGCAGGCAAAAACACAAGTTTCCTGCTACTTGCCAGAAGATGAAAGTCATAAACCAGAACAACAGCAAACAAGAAACAGCATAAGTCATTTCCGCTTCTAATAGAAATTAGAAGAATCAGTTTTAATCCCAAGAGAATAAAAATCACTGCAACAACTTCAGTTTTCTTTAACCTTGTAGGCTTTAAAATCAATCAGACCTTTAAAATACTAGGTGTATTCAAACTTTTTTTTTTGTTTTTTTTTGTTTTGTTTTGTACATTTATGGCAAATTAAGCCTTACTATTGATTAAAATTGCAACTTTGAAAAAACAGGTAAAGGCACTGAAATATTTGCATAGCCTCACACTCCAAAGTCAGTCCCTCTTGAGAAACATGAAAAACATGCTTTTATTAACAGAGTCCAACTCAGTAGAATCACTCAAAAGATTACACTTTTATAGCTGGTTGTATGACTCATTTCTTTGATTATGACATTTTCTTTTTTTCAGCTTTTAAACTGATGCTAGAGGTCACCCTTACAGTTTGGCAGCCAAAAGGCTGGCTTAACACTTCTAGCAGATTTTCATTATTTGTCTCAGAGCAGACAGTCCTTGCTGAACAGCATGGAAGTGCAGATTTCCCTTCATACACATATCAAAAGAGACAAAAGTTCTTTAAAATCTATGGCTTTTGCATGTTCTTACCTGTAGCTGCATAGTGAAAATGTGCTTTTGGGATGAGATGTTCCATTCTATAGAAAGTGCTTGCATTTGGCTACTGCAGGTGGGTACACTGAAAGATTACACTTTAGATTACAAATTATTTAGATAGACAAGGCTGACATATCAGAAAATACAAGTGAACTATGTATTTCTCCTTGCACACACAGTATTTAGCCATCTGAGAAATCATAGCAGAACCACGTCCTTCAAGCCATATGCTTAGTGTGTGCAGCAGTTCAGCCACAGGGGTAAGGTACACTACCCAGGGCTAAGAAAAAAAAAACGCAAGCTAAATTTGCCTGTAATCCAAATGTGTAACACATCAGGTTTTTTCCCCAGAGGAGTTCACCAACAGCCAAATGCAAAAGCACCTCTGCCCTTGATATTTCATTTGAGACTCAGCTCAGAAGTCTAACAGGCAGAATGTAGAGGTATGAACCAGACAGTGAAATGTAAAAATGTAAACGTAAAGATTCAGTAGTCAGCTGTAATTTTTTCAGAATTCATTAGGAATACTGAATGTTTTCAGTATTCATTAGGAATCTACCCTCAGCTAGATATATTTCAATGTCATAAACTTCTCCCTCACTATTCCATGGAGAGTTTATCTTCTTAAACTTTCAATCTTGCGGTACAAACAAAAAAGTCCTCTATCTATAGTTACATTGAAGTTTAATCTATAGTTACATTGAAGTTTAAAGTTACAAACAAAGTCACTAATATTAGGTATAATTGCTGTCTGCCTTTCAAATATGGCAGCAAAATTTTAGCAGGTAATTGCCTTTAGGAAATCAATTATCTCGGAAAAAAACCCAATATTCTTTTAAGCAAGACATGAGTATACTAAGAAGCATCTTAGAGTCTAATTTAAGCAGACAGGGAAGATTCATAAGTCTCATTAGGAGAAACATCACAGAAATAAGCACCAGACAGCAATAAAAGAAAACCATTAAGTTGTCTCTCCCAGTGTAGGGCTCTGTATGCATTTACTGCTATTCGTGTTTTATAACTGCTGGAGATAAATCAATTATCTAATTGCCAGTACAGGGACAGATCCTTGCAGGTTTCATATGCCTTGATTTTTGGGTTTTGGTTTTTGGGGGGTTTTATTTGTTTATTTGTTTGTTTGTTTGTTTTTTAATTGAAGTTAAGCTTAAACTCACCTGCATGAACTTGCAAATTCATTACCACAAAAATTCAAGAAGACAACCCAGAATACAATAATTTGGTAGTTTGGCAACACAATGTATATTTAGGTTGTTTTTTCCCTGTTTAGGTATGGATTGTTTTCACTAGTCAATGAGGTATGCAGACTCAGTGTCCAGAATCTAACTGGACATGGTTAATCATCACCATAGTGCCATCAGGCCCTCTGCCACTTTCTTCTCTAAACATCAGTGATGAATGTTTAAAATTATACTGAATATCCTGGACAACAGGAAAAGGCAGAAGATGTGAGCCGGGTTCACAGAGCAGTACATAGTCCATCTCACCAGTTAAGAACCTTAACCTGGATGGAAAACAGACAATAAAACAGAAGCTGTACAGCTTAGTTTCTCCGAGAACTGTTTCTGAAATTTTTCTTTCCCTGAGGATGCCAGAGAAACTTAAAGAGAGCAGCCAAATTTGGAGCTGATTATCTGTTTTCTCCCACTAGCCTGCATATGGATTAAATTCCAGAAGCACACTGTAAAAAGCAAAACAGACTAAAGAAATTATTTAAATCCAGCATTCCTGGGAGTGTCTGTCTGTTTGATAATACTGTACCTCTTGCAACATACCAAGATTTTAACTGTGTCTGTATATATTTTAATGTGTTGAATATGGTTTTTGTTCCCTACTAACATATGAGGATTTCTTGAAACAGATAGTAAAGCTAATACTAAATTGTGGCATTGTCAGCGAATAATAAATTTTATTCAGAAGGGCTCAGTTTTGTTTCCAAAAAGTATTTTTCTGGTTTAAGGATTTATACAGCTAGCTTTTACAACAGAGGAGAAAAAGGTAAGACAAACTTAGTAGGAAGTATAGATTAAGTTTGCACAACCCTTCTGACCCACAAGGTCACACATGTCCCTTTTGTCAGATGAGCTGAAAACTTGCGTATTCCCTTCCACCCCATTTCCAACAGTCACGTTGCAAAATGAGGGCTGGACACCCTTCTCTAGCAGCAGATGCTGAAGACCAACAGCAGGAACACTTGCTCTGTGCTGTTTCTGGGGGACAGCTTTGAGTACCCCTTCACAGCTCAGACAAGCACTTGGTGGGGGAGAGGAGGAGGAAAATGCAAGACCCTGAATGAGGCTCTGTCTGAGAAACAGCTGCTGTAAGTTGGAGATCATAGAATCATAGAATGGTTTAGGTTGGAAGTGACCTCAAAGATTCAACTCAAAGTTCCAACCCCCTGCCATAGGCAGGGACATCTCCCACTAGAACAGATTCCTCACCATCTCTCCTAAACCACTCCCTCTGGGGTCCCATAGCATCACACATGTTTACAGGCCCCAAGGCTTGTTGAAAATCTCAAAATGCTCTAGTCAAACATTTTAGTTTCTACAAGAAAAAGGTCAAGTGCAAATCCTGATAGAGGTTTTACAGAAAACCTTAATATAGATGTGCTTTTAAAACCTAGCTAGCCCTTTAAAAGACTTGGATTGAAAAATCGAAGATCCTAAAACACTGTTTGAAAGCAAATGTGATAAGGACAGTAAGTTTTCTGCCAAACTCGGATCTTTTAGCCTTCTTTTCCTTTCATCTACTCCAAATTACCTCGCTTGTTGTTCCATTACACATATCATAGTCACACAGATGTGACACTAATCACAGGGTAGGAGTTGCCAGCTGCCTGGGAGGATAGAGCTGCTCTAACATTATCCCATCAGGCACCCAACAGTGACTTAGCAGATACAGCCATTTAGCTCACCCCCTTTATATAGACACAGGTGCCACCCGAGCATGCTGGGAAATCCTTCTAATGAAGTCAGTTCCCCCTCAACAGTTCACACTTTAAAACAAAAAACAAACAAACAGAAAAGAACCCCAACAATGCCTATCATTTTACACACCAAGGTTAGGCACAAAATGATGATACTTTCTGTAGGATTGTTGCTTGCTGAAGATAATTACAGCTTGCCATATTGCAATAGTAAAAAATATTTCTGTACTGGAAACTAATGATGTTTGGGGGGCACTAATTGCATGCTGTATTTTTACTCTAAGTTCTACACCTGAAGCTACTTCTTCCCCAAAGCTTGGGCATAGGCAAAGAAACCTAAAAATCATCCCTTGACAGCATTCCAATATTTAGAAGAAGCCTGAGGGGTAAACTTTTGACTAAGCAAAACCCCTATGACTTTGCTAGACTCCTTAAAACTTTAGACTGAGATTCAATCATGCTATGTAGTTTGCTTTCTAGAGTTTTGCTGTTGTTGCTGTGGCAGATATTGTCTTGGCTTGAAAACTCGTGGCTGCTTTTGCATCTTCTTTTGCTCTTACAGAACATCAGTGGTACTAAGTTATTTTTGTATTCAATGTATGAATATTTGGACTGCATCCTCTATAATGGAAGGAACGATAGTCCAGATATCTAAGCATTGATAGATACACTGAGGATGCCTCCAAATAAAATGAGAATAGGCCATGTACAAAGAAAGTTGTAAACCACACCATGCAGCCTGCCCAGTGCCCATTCTAGACCCAAAAGGGGCCCCAGAAAAACCATCCTGCCTCAGTCTCTCTTTCCTTTGAGCCTTGAGGATGTCAGAGAATGATAATGAATGCACACTAGAATCAGGCACAAGAAAACTATCTCCCAATCTTCATGCCACACCAGGCAAAAAAAAAAAAATGATAAGTTGAAAAGAAGCATGACTGTGGCAGCTGTGATGGGCATGAGGTGCCAAGAGACAACCATGAATCTCCACCAAATAGGCGCAGTCCATGGCTCCTCTCACCACTCCCTTTCTTCCCCCTCTCTTTCCCTGGCTGAGACAAATGTGAGAAACAAGCAGGGAAGAGCAGCCACCAAGTGGACATCCAGTGCCCAGGTTGAAGAGATGTGGAGATGCAGGTTTCTATGTGCTAAAGCCAGCAATACAGGTGACATTTTAATAGACTGTGTCATGGGAAATTTTGCAGCCAAGGATCTTCTCTGTCTTCAGGACTATGTAGAAGATGAGAAGGAATCAGACAGATTGCCTAAAAGTTGCATTAAGAAGACAAAAGCGACACAAACACACTTGCAGTCCCGTGGTAAACACCAGCCATGACTTCTATTATACTAGAAATACAACCAAATTGGGACCACACCATGTTTAAATGACTCTATTTGTCATTGTGAATGCTGCAACACTTAGCAAGGAATGCAGCTTCAAATTCTAGCTCAGGACCTCTATTCATAGATTTTTGTCTCATTTGCTCACCCCACAGACTCCTACAGTACCAAAGACAGTGCCCACGTTGAGTGGCTCTCCCGAATGCACGTAAGAAATTCTAGGAATGAAGTTTAAACTTGCTCTTCCTCCTGTGATTCTCATTTCATGTACTCAGCTGCATCACAAGCCTTCTTTACACCCTTAAATATTAACAAAGGTATCCTCTTGATGTGGGATTCCTCATTATCATATGGATAAATGATTAATTGTCACCATAACAAGCAAGTGCAACTTTTATAACTATATGAATCAGCACTGTGCCAAACCCTTCAAAAACAATAAGAGTGTTCAAGCATTTATTGCACTTTATTACTTCCTGGATCATTTAAAAGGAATCACTGACAAACAACCATTTACACAGACCTGAAATTCTGCCTTGGATGTGCTGAGCAGTTCTGTATTGCAAAATGCAGACGTACCTTCTTTCCCAGCAGTTTAATGCTGGGTCTTTGGCAGAAAACTCTACAGCTTGTCCAGCAAATGCTACTATTTGCAATGGCACATCTTGTGTTTTACCAGAAGATACTTTTAATGAAACTTTGAGCGTAGTTTTAAGTACAGTTCTAACAATCATGCTGGCTTTGGTGATGTTCTCCATGGGTTGCAATGTGGAACTTCAGAAATTCTTGGGCCACATAAAAAGACCCTGGGGTATTATTGTGGGGTTCCTTTGCCAGTTTGGAATCATGCCTCTCACAGCCTTCTTGCTGTCTCTGGCCTTTAATGTGCTTCCTATTCAAGCCATCGTGGTGATTATCATGGGATGCTGTCCAGGGGGCACAGCCTCTAATATCATCGCTTACTGGGTGGAGGCAGACATGGACCTAAGGTAAGAGCAGTCATTTTCTAAGTAGTTCATATGGCTATTTTCGTTGCAAATTTTGTATTTTAAAGGACTGACTGTTTTTATAATTTTCCATCCTGGCCCATACATGGTGGAGCGTCCTTCTTCTAATGATGTTTAGTTACTCTGCTAGTAGGTTCATTGAGAACCAAAAAAAGTGTATATTATAAAATATCTTCAGTGTAAATCTTCAGATCTTGCAGAAAACAGCATTTGTGAAAACCACTGTGATACTTTAAGAATTATGAATTCTTTGTCCAAGACAGGACTACTCTCATTATTCTGTTTCTTCCATGATCTTGGGCAGCAAAAATAAAAAATAACAAAGGATCTTAGGATTTGAATCTTCTGTATAAGGTAGTGGCTATGTAACAGTTCCTGAAGCAATGTTTCTTGAAAGAGACCACCTGTGGAAAATTATTTCCCTCCTCTTTCATTTTCTATAAAATGAATAGACATGCATAGGCTCTATCTTTGGAAACAAATACAAATTAAAATCACTCTTGGTAGCTCTATCTGCTCCTGGAACATTCTGCAAAGTGTTCAATCTGAGGGAAAGGTATACAGACTTGAAGACTGACTAAGGCATATCAAACTATTAAGAACAATTTTTAAATTCTTTTGTGATGGATTGTGATGGTCTCTGTGACAGGTGTCCTGAACTCAAATACAGCTATGTAGGCACCTGGCATGGTAGAGGACATCAAATATAAAGGAGAAATTAACCCTATTCTCTATGCAAATTCCAGGGAGTGTTCATTAGTTCAGCCTTTTAAAACGAGCAATCCTTTTATATCCTGATTACTTTGTTTTAGAATAAACAGGATCACTTCTCTGTTTCCCACAGAGTAACATAAATTGGAGCATTCACCCAATTTATCGTATGCCAGTCTGGACTAGAAATGGAAAGCATAATAGAAGAAAGAAAGATGTGGAGCTAGGGCAAATAGACTAAAAATGTTCATACTTGCAGCTTTAATAAGACATTTTTTCCATCCTTTAAAATAGTGAACTTTTCTGCCACATGCAGGTGTTAATGTAATACCACCTTTCAAATTATGTATGAGGTCAGCTCTGCTAATCACCAACTTCTCCACTGTGGAAAAAAGAGCTATGATGTTTTATTAGGAACAATAAGACATGTAATTTCAATAAATACCAGTCTAAGAAAGCGCAAATGGGAAGATATCCAGTGCAAGTCTGAAATTCTGTCCTGATCTATTCTTGGAAGTATACATTGATCTAAACTATGCTTTTTCAGTTCCATATGTTCAGAATCTTGTCACTTAAACCAGTGTTAAAACTCCAAATTGATGAGAATAGGGTTTATATTCCATGATGCTGGCTGAGAGTGAAGTAAATTGAAACTACCTGTTAAAAGGTTGTTCATCAGGTAAAGACATTAAGGAGTCAAAGGTCAGTATCCTTGTGAAAATAATGCTAAGACCAGAGGACATGGGAGGTACAGCACTGAAAGCAGCTTCACTTCTTGAAAGAAGAACAGTATGAGTAGTTTGTCTGGTTTCTGGACCACTGTATTACTACAGAAAGACTGCCCATCGTATCAGATGAGCAGGTTGCTTTTGACTGATAGTATTTTGTTTATATGTAACAACTCATCACTACTGCCCGCTGTTCTGCTCCAAACTATCCAAATACAAACAGACCAGAAGTTAGAGCAGGAGTTAATTCTCTACTGCTCATATAATCACAAGGAGCTGAAGTATGAGATTTTATATTTTCCTTAGTAACTCAGACTCAGATCCTCCAAATCTTTCCATAGGGACATCTGGTTTTGACATCTCTCGATATTTCACAAAAACAATCTCTTCTAAATCACCATCTCCTCTCTTTCACAGCTCCCCTGGGAGCTTCTGTGAGCACAAGGGATGGGGTCAGAGAACATGTAGATTTTGGAGCAGGCTGTAGATACAGGGAGAGTTTGAAAACGTAGGAAATATGGAAGCAGGAAATATAAACTCTTTTATCCACTTGGGGCTTAACTTGACTTTATTTGAAGACCTTGGTTCTTTTTTTCTCTTTCTATAAGAGTCTCTTGCCAGAGCCTCCTACAGAATTCTGTTCAATTACTCTGAAGTAGAGAGTGACAGGAAACAAAATTAGTGCAGATATTCCTATGATTACAATTACTCTATAATTAATTTCTATATAAATTATTCTGTATTTATTCAGATATGTTCAGTTTATGAGGTGGGGTCAATAGTCATCTGTATGAGGGCAAGTGGCACAAAAGTGAAATCAGAAGTCAGGCTCATAAGGAAGTTTACAAAGTCTTTTAATTAGAACTGTCATCATTGTATGAGAGGATGGTGATTTGTAGAGGTAAATTAATCTATTCCACTTATTTTAGCTGTTATGCCTTTCCCTCCTTCATTCCTGTCATAGAGTGGATCTTTTAGGACAAGATATGTCAGACCTGATGGTTTCACTACTTTATATTTTAAAACAGAAATATCTTTGCACAAACCATGGAAGCAGCAATATCATGCTCATCTTCACAAAGAAATTCACAGCACCTGCTCTTTGGTCTGAAGGAAACCAATACAGGAAACAAATTCTATTGCATTACACATCCTAGACAATGGATTATTTTTGGTTTGTGCTGTTGACTTTGGATGTTAACACTCTAGAACTGCTGATATAATGGAAAGCTACATTGGATGTCCATATGACCCTGTTCAGTTTGCTGTTCTCTCAGAAGCCAGACAGACAGGCAGAATGCAGACAGACTTGCCAACAGTCCCTCCTGACAGCTGCCTGTTGGTCTGCCTCATTTGCACTGAAAGTTATTGTTCTGCAGCTGCAGATATTCAGATATTTCATGTTCCTTTTCAGCAGAAGCCATTCCCTTCGTTTAGCTTTTTTCTAACCTAATATACAGGATAAATTGGCTGTAGCCAGCAGCATTTCTTGCCCAACATTTCATAAGATGTGAAGTTGTAATAAGAAAATGAGAAAGACTCTAGGCTATCATGAGATGAACTGACATTCCAAAGAATTTCCTTTCAGCATCAGCATGACAACTTGCTCCACGTTGTTTGCAATGGGAATGATGCCACTTTGCCTCTTTATTTACACCAAGATGTGGACTGATTCCAGTGCAATTGTGCTCCCCTATAACAGCATTGGTGAGTCCAGTGAACTAGCACTTTTCCTGTTGCCTCCGACCTCCATCTAGTAACATTTTATCCTTCTATTTTCTAACCTCCATGATAATTAGGTTCCCAGATCAGGTCAACCCCACCTCTGCAGAACAGAGATACATTGTATAGATATTTAAGACGAAATTGTGCATAGGTTATTTTTTGCCAAATGGTTTGGAGACTGGGGTAAAGGCATGGAATAATTCATAAAGGAATAACTATCTCCACCAGATGAAAGTGTTTGTAACAGTTTTAAGACACAACCCTGAAAAGTGCTAAGTGCTGAAGCCATAATCTGGCAAGGTATGCAAGCACGCATGGATAATTTAGCGAGTGATTAAAACTGCTGAGTCTCTTTGAAAAGCTACAATCTACACCAGCAGGAGTGGCTTCGTCTGACTTCCTGTCAAAAATCTCATCCAACTGCAAAGAGAAAATAGTCAAAGTATTTGGAAATAGACGCTCCAGTTCTTTGCAGAGCTGTGGCCCTAGTGCTTATGAAGTGTTCCATGTTGTGCTAAATCTTAAAAGCCAACACTTTCACATTCTTCAATTTCATTTCCCGTTGTTCTGGGGTGGGGAGAAATCACAGACATCGCTCCTGCTTTCAAAATAAATACTGAAGGAGGGAGGCCAAAACAAAAGAAGCCCTAAACTTGTCGTTGGTATGGTACAGTAGCAAAACACCTGCAGACAAAAAGAACATTTAATATAGCTACTCACATCACAGCATAGTGATGATTAGCACACTCAAATTTCTGCCTGCCTTTCTAATGCAGGTGAATGAGCATATAGCTCAGCAGAATGGCAGTTACTTCAACAGGCTGCCAAAGATAACAGACTCCATAGAAAAGCAAATAGGCAGGTGTGGGTAGAGTGTACACGCGTGCTGTGGAGTGTGCATATCAGAAATATTCTCTGAAGGCTTTCTCCCTACCATAGCTTTTCCACACAGTGAACTTCTGCACCATACACATGCTTAACTTCCCTCCTCTCTTCTTTTTTACAGGAATTTCACTGGTCTCTCTTGTAATTCCTGTTTCATTTGGAATGTTTGTTAACCACAAATGGCCGAGGAAAGCAAAACTCATACTTAAGGTAGGATAGAGAAGGTAATTATTAATAAATTATGTGATCAGCACCATCACTGAAGCAGTACATCACTATTCATAGTGTTAGTGTTTGACTTTATAAGAGCCAGGAAGTTTTTATCAGAAAAGAAATGAGATAGTGCAGAAGTGTGTTGTTTTCCCCCTGCACAAACATGTGTGAGTCGCGTACATTATTATAAACCATCATTATCCGAACAGCCTGCTTTTGTCTTTGGCTGCAACTATATTAGTACTAGAACAGGCTCCCCAGAGAGGCTGTGGAGTCTCCTTCTCTGGAGACTTTCAAGGCCCTTCTGGATGCATTCCTCTGTGACCTGAGCTAGATTGTATGGTCCTGATCTGGCAGGGGGGTTGGACTCAATGGTCTCTTTCGGTCCCTTCCAACTCCTGACATCCTGTGATTCTGTGATCCTGTGAGTTCAGTTTATAGTGTAACAGAAACTGGAAGGAAAACCATTCACTGGAAACAGTTTTNAAAAAAGCTTTCTACTATTAAAACACCTTATTAATTTTCGGGGGCAATCCTGAGTGTGAAGGTGATTTTCATTAAAAAACATTTTGATATTTTTCCAATTGTCAAAAAATTCTAACAAAACTATTTACTTTCAGATGTACCAAATATCTGTTTTTTTTTTTTTTTTCTTCTGGTAAAACTTAGTAATTTTATTTTATTATTAGCTTAGTATATTGTATATTTAAATGCACTCATTGCTTGGATACTATTGAGTGCTGGTTTCAGAAACATAGCATTCCTCTCTAATCATTTAAGGGGAAAGCTTGCATTTGAACTGACATGAAAAAAAAAAAAAAAAAAACCAAAACTAGTTGCTGTGTCAACAAAACAGTGTTTTATTTTCTTTCTTACCGAGTGGGCAAGCAACTCACAGTAACTTCCATTGACAGTCTGGTTCATGTAGGACAATGAAGCATCAACTGAAGCATCAGGCTGTCAGATTAAGGTACATATAGTGAGAAATAGAGATAAGGACACAAAAATTGTGTGCCAGGTGAAACAGAAGAGTTTGTCATGGCCAGACCATGTTTCTTCTTCTTAGGTGCATGTGGTTAATAGCTCAGTCAAACAAAAGTACTTTTTCACTCAGTTCTTAAAAATGCTTCAGTCAAAGACTGGTGAGGGCAGTTGAATGGGAATACCTGTTTTAGCTGAGATAAATTCTCCTAAGCTTAGCCTCAGAACTCTGCCAGTGAGATCCCTGGCAACAAAGGCCATCGGGGCAGACATTCCACTTGGTTATCAAGAAAAGTGACTTATCTTTTTTTTTTTTTCTTTTGGCAAGCAGCAGTGAAGCTCTCAGCCATAGGATGTAAGATCAACTCAGTGACCATGTGTATGTAGAAATGTTATACCATCTCACAATCATTTTTGAAGCACAGATTTTCAGCCACATTAAAAACTCACTCTTCCACTTGGCAAATAATTTCCTATCAATAACAATCTCGTGTCTAGTTAGCATATGCTTTACTAAGCCCTAGAGTGTGATTGCCCAAGAAGTGGAGAGAAGTGCATCATGCTAGCTATTAGGCTGTCAGCTTCCCAACAACTCTGGGGAATTTTTTTTTTTTAAGGTGTGCATTATTCCTTGCTCACATGACACCTGTGAAATTATTTTTAATCCCCAGTTTTAAGTACAATTATAGCCAAGGCTTTGAGAGTCTGGATTTACAGGTATCTGCTATAGATACCTATTACAACTATGCCTTGGTCTGTCCTTGTATCCACATGTTGAAGTATATTGTACATCTCCTGTTTGGGAGAAGTGGCTGCTGTTGCAAATTATGTTGCCATAAACTTTAGGGTTTATGCTTAATATGATGTTTCCGTGGCTCAGAGACATGTATTGGCATGTTTAACACTGTGTTTCATGCCACTAGATTTCATCAAGGACTCTTATTTATATAGTCCTTCTTCTTTCCCTCACAGGTTGGTTCTATTGTGGGAGCGGTCCTCATCGTGCTCATTGCTGTGGTCGGGGGAATACTCTACAAAGGTTCCTGGGTTATCACACCCAAATTATGGATCATTGGCACCATATTTCCAGCAGCTGGCTATTCTCTGGGATTCATTCTGGCCCGTGTAGCTGGTCTGCCTTGGCACAGGTACTGAATTATTTGTAACAAAATCCTGTAGCCTTCTTTACAGTGGCAAAAAAAGTTTTATTCAAAGATTAATCAGTACTGAGAGTGCTTCTTAAATATTAGCTGCACTACGGTCATTTATTTCCCAACCTGGTTTCAAAGATACTCTGTACAGATAAAACTCACTATATTTTTTTCCTCCAATCTTTCATGTGTTCCCCTTGTGTTCCCATGTCCTTCACTTCAAATTAATGAAACAGACCTGACTTATAAGTAGGTTGGGACTGTAGTAAAATTTCTCATTAGAATTCAGCAGGCTACAGTTTGTAACATCATTACAAGACAGGGAGATAGTGAGTGCTACATATGTGGTTTCAAGGTGGACCACAGTCCTTTACAATTGCTGACCTGCCATGAACTGTATGTGTTGTGATTATCGAGTGGTTCATTAACTATGTGAGCTGAAGAATACCCTTTTCTTAGCTATTCATTACTGTATATTTCTTTCATGCTGTTAAAAAAGCAGGACCTATAGGCTGCTATTTCACCATTGTCTTTGTATTATTCACTTTAGATGCCGTACAGTGTCTCTGGAAACAGGCATGCAAAACACTCAGCTATGTTCAACTATAGTACAGCTCTCCTTCACTTCTGAACAACTTGAACTGATGTTTACTTTCCCACTCATCTACAGCATTTTCCAGCTCTTGTTTGCACTAATAATCTTATTTGGTAAAGTATATGTATTTTCTGTTATAATAATCATTATTATTATCACTCTCATTTTTCATAGATATGGAGAAAACCAGAATGGACAAAAATAATTAAATATACAATAGTTAAGTAAATAATGACCCAAATAATAGCTGAGTAGCACCACTGTACATAATTGGGAATATACAAATCTCAGCTCAAGATTTGAAAGACCACGCTCTTCAACACAAAGGTGGAAATTAATTTGCTTGGCAGAGAGGGATCTGGGTGTACCGGTCAAGAGTCAACTGAATATGAGCCAGCAGTGTGCTCAGGCAGACAAGAAGGCCACAAGCATCCTGGCCTGCATCAGAAATAGTGGGGCCAGGAAGATCAAGAAAGTAATTTTACACTTAAAACTCAGCACTGGTGAAGCCTCACCTCAGGTACTGTGTTCAGTTTCAGGCCCCTCACTACAAGGCCATTGAGGTGCTGCAGTGTGTCCAGAGAAGGGGAACAAAGGTGACAATGGGTCTTAAACACAAGTCCTGTGAGGAGCGGCCAAGGGTGCTGCAGTAGTTCAGTCTGGAGAGGTAGAGGCTGAGGAGAGACCTCATTGTTCTCTTCAACTACCTGAAAGGAGGTTGTAGCAGCCTATTATTCCTGGTAACAAGTGATAGGACAAGAGGAGATGGCCTCAAGTTGTACTATGGGAAGTTTAGATTAGATATTACAAAACATTTCTTCATCAAAAGAGTCATCAGACACTGGAACAGACTGCCAGGGAGGTGGTAGAGTGACCATCTCTGAAGGTGCTTAAAAGATGTTTAGATGAGACGCTTAAGGACGTGGTCTAACAGCTTTGTACAGGGAGATGTTAGGTTATGGTTGGACTCGATGATCTTAAGGTTTTTTCCTACCAGCTCTGTGATCTCCATCAACTACAACTAGGTGCAGGAGAATATATTGAGCAGGGTGGAGGTTTTTTTATTACTCTTGCCTGAGGAAGAGCAAACACATTCCACAACTCCAGGGTGCCTGGCTGTACAGATTCCTGATAGGGTTGTTTCAACAAACATGAATAAATTCTCTCTCCTAGCAGCTGTTGAGAGAAGGGGCATTAGCTTCATGGCTGATGTGAAAAAGTATCTCCTACTGGAGATAAAGGTCTTTTTTTTTCCTTTCACATACACGTATCATGAGATACATTACTGCTACCAGAACAAACCTACCAAGAATAGGAATCTTATTCCTTTTGCTCATGCCTAAAGCCACCTGCGGCATTTGAGCTACCACTCCCCATACTAGCCATCTTATGCATCACCAGAGCACTGCCTCAGGGACACAGCCTGAGAGGCACAAGGTGATGGCATGGGAACAGAAAAAACATTTTGTCACTTTGCCAAGCAGGACTCACTTGGAAGTGAGGGTCAGTCCCACAGACCCAGCCAAGAGCCCAAAAACTTCCCAAGGGAGACAGACTATACCTGTAAAGGTCACTGCACAGAAGAGAAATGCAAATCAGTTAAACACCAGGTGCAGAATTTAGAATATTTTCCTTATTATTGTCCATTGATGAGCACAGTTGACATAAAAAAATGTAACTTTAAAAAAACTGCCTGGAGGTGTTAGAATATTTTAATTATATAAGAAAGGGAAATGTTGCATAGCTATATGTTACTACAATGTCTTTTTTCAGGTAACCATTATAATTTCTTTATTTAATGATAAATATATACCAATTCCCAGGCTATCGTATTTACAGAAGATACCGGATCAGAACAAAGCCAGATGTTGAGAAAACAGAGGAAAAAGAGGATTCAAAATCAGAGTCATCACATGCTAAAATAAATGGAGGATTTGTATCAAATGAGACCAAATAGACAATCGGCTCTGTTCCCACCAGCTGAAGAGATAAAAGATATATGGTTTACTTTTTTCACATGCCATTGCTTTATGGAAATATTTAACAAAAGGAGAAGTTCTGCTGATATTGTACAGACTTTAAGATGATTAACTTATGAAAGATTTCTACTTTGATTTCAACATGGTTTCTGCCACAATTGTAAAATCTGGTTTGAGAACTAATTCCCTAAAGATACTGGATATTTTATTATGGCTTATTTAAAGAAAGGCAAAGTAAAGGTTGACTATTGCTAAAACAACAAGCAGATATTTACATTAAGAACTCCAGTCCATGATCTTACAGATTCAACTGCTAGTCTCAGCCCCTATACAAAATAAAGAGAAACTGTGTAAAAGAGCCTCAGCAGCAACAGGAGTTAATGTGGAAGATCTGATAGGGATGGAAGAGTTTCTGTGAACACAAGTCAGTGACAAAATTGGAACAAGACGACAATGAAGTAAAGTTTCATTTAAGTCAGTCTGGGCAGACTAGAGTCATTGTACTGCATTACTCAAAATATAATTTTATGCTAAAGTTATAATTTTAACAAGTGCAAGGTTTGTTATGACTCTACTTTTCTGCCAGAAGTAATAAGTAAACATCTTTACATCTTCAGTCTGGGTGTTTGGGTCTTTCAGGTGCTGGAAACATGAAGAAAGAGACAAACTTTGGAGTGTTAAGCACAGAGCAATTCTAGCATGACAGATTCTGAAAGTGTAAGAAATAATCAACATTTGAAAGTGGAACAAAATTGTCCCTGATTCATTCAAGACTACTTTCACCACTGTTAACATGAGACAATAGTGCTGGCAGAGACTTACACAGTTTTGTTATTTTATGAAGTCAGTAAATTTGAACACACCAGGTGCCTTGTCATATAGACACTGATGTGGTTGATAACTTCAGGATTTTAATTACATGAACCACAGACAGAAATAATTGCATGTACACGTACGTTATTTGCCTCTGGAAATTCAAGGGTACCTATGAAAAGTTGTCCCAAGTGTATGGGGAAAATTAGTATAATTCTAAATGAAGGAACGCAGTAAATTTCTCAGCTGTAATTTTTTATGGATACGTTAGTCCTGTAGATCTTATGTAAAGAAAACATCTAAAGAACTTCAGATTAAATGAGTGAGATGTTGGCTGACCAAAAAATTCAAGAATGAGCCAACTATCTAAACATGGAAAGTATACACCTCTGCCATGTTCACCCAGACCTTCCAAGGTGTTGTGAGTTGATGTGGCAGATTTTTTACAAACACAAATGAAATTGTGGAATGTAAGTTCCCGACATACAGCTTTCCACTGCTGCAGAAACGTTCCCAGTGTTAAACAAGGAATAAATTATTTCTGTCAACCATATGTGGAGGAAAGGGTCTCAAAACATTCCTGTGTTCTGGGGGGCTTGAAGCTGTTTTGCTTTCAGTGGGAGTTCAGAGTGGTCATAACATCCAAAGAGGAGTTTAACAGTTAAGAGGTGTTAGCATATAATGAGGCATGTTGTGTCTTATAAAATGAAGATTAAAAAGAACAATGTAGTGAAGTTTGCTGTAAAGGAATAATAAGTGTGAAAGAGCACATTCATGAAGTAAAGGATAAGCTGCTGTTTGCAATATTAGTAGTAAAAAGGCTATTGTCTTTACACCATGTCTGTCCAAAAATGGGCAGCAGAAGTTAGTTAGAATCATGTTTTTACTACACATCAAGCTGCTACTTTTTCCCTATGCTAAACTTCAATGCTTCCATGTATATTTTAAGCAGATTTTTAAATATACTGAAGAATAATAATTTGTCTTGCTTATACTACGTGTGTGTGTGTATTTAAAGCAACTGTATAAACACTGAACTGAATAAAATAAGAGACTATTTATAATTTGGCCTATTGGAATAATTTAAGGTGAAAAAAACCTGAGACTGAAATCTAACGTGCAGACTAAGTTTATGGCTTTGAGATGTGACAGAACCACCTCATATTATGTGTAAAATGAATATGTTTAATAATTCCAGAATCATTGAACAGTTTGAATTGAAAGGGACCTTTAAAGGTCATCTAGTCTAACCACCCCTGCAAGAGACAGGATCATCTTCAACTAGATCAGATTGCTCAGAATTCAGTCCACCCTCACCTTGTGTTTCCAGGCATGGGGCATCTACCACCTCTCTGGGCTACCTGATGAAAATTAAATGAACATGAGATGTCTGATGCCATATTTAATATGCATTTTTTTAATGTATGCATGCACTTGGCCATGGGTGAATAATGGAAGCTGCAGTTTCTGTAGCCATTACAATTACTTTAGTAAGGATCTTACATCCCAGGATTCACACAAAGTCAAGTCAGCTCAAAGATCTTACCAACATACACTGCTAGAGCACATCAAAGCTAAAACAAAACCCCAGAGCTTGTTAATGTTGCCAGAAGCAGCTTCAAGATAATGTGACAGCTGTTAAATCTCTACCTGTTGCAGTCTGGGCAACATCAATGTCCATTCATCACTGGTGAAGCTGGGGTGGACTACCTCACAACAGTGTAAGGGATGTTTGGAGAAGTTTTGTGCTTTCCCTAAAGGTCTCCAGAAAGATGGTTTGTGTCTTAGGCTGTCAGCCATATAAATGCTGAGATATAGGCTTCTCAGCTGAAAGAAGCTGGTAGTCTCCAGTCTTGCACTCACTGTTTTCTTGCTATTGTCAAAAGAAAAACCTCAGTTTGCCAAAGTCAGCTTGTTCAACCTTCTCAGCAACATCTCCTCTCACATCTTCCACCATGAAAATCTTTTCAAATTAAGGCAGTATCACCCCTACTTGTTAAGCAATCTTCTATCCACTGAGACAACCTGCGGATGGGATGTTGCTGGATGTGCAGTTTAAAAGCATCATGCAGGGATGATTAGGCTAAACAGGTACCAAATCAAATTAAGTCTTACACATACTGGAAATCATGGATGTATCAATTCAACCTAAGAAGTCATACAGATGCTTTAGCATGCTCTAGGTTAACACAGCCAGTCAACTAGCCAGTTATGTTCAGGGAGCCTGGGTAGTCCCTTAGTCTTAACTCTGCTGCACTGCTGGTTCTCAAGTCACTGCAAGTAAAATAAGCTGAAGTATGTCTAAGGATAGACAAAACCTAAAAGTTGAAATGGCAGATGAATTAATGCCTAGCTCATCCCAAGGTCTGTAGTATAAGGTCTGCAAGGATATAACAATCACATTTGTCAAATTGCAGTCTGTAGCCATAAATCTGGGTATAAAGATATCTTCCCTAGTCAACTAAGAGAGAGAGATGCACCACCACAGAGTTAATCATACTCGCTGTCTCAGACTCCTGTTATAGGATGAGCTGCCCACTGGAATCATCTCTCTATAAAGTAGATTTAGAGGGGCTGATTTAGATCAAACACCTAATTTTTTTCTTGACTCTACAACAGAAGAAAACCCACTAAAACCACCAAAAACCCCAAAAAAAACCCCTAAGCCAAAAACCCAACAAGCAACCAGTTGAAGTGAATCCTTTTTTGTCTTTATTTCCTTTATGCATAGACTACTAGTATGTTGTTTCCATCAACCAGGAAGATTGGTCTTCATAATTTAGTAAAAGAAAATTAGGGGAAAAAAAAAAATCTCTATGATGATTCTAATTTCCTGTGAAAATAAAACTACTTTCTCATCTGACCAAAACACAGGTAACAGAATTGATTCTGTCATATAGTGTGCTGTGTTATTCAGCAGAGAGTGCAATTTGAACAGAATTAACAAGCAAATTGATTTACAGATTATGTCTGAATGAGCTTCTTGTTTCAGACTAATCAGGTTATGATGTTCAAAACCAGCTATTATAATCTCTGCCAATCAGTATTATTTTTGGCAGCCTCATGAAGGAGAAATGAACTTTTGTTTTTTATGGTCCAACCAATTAACATACCTTACACTTAATGCAAAACTAAAACAGTATCCCCTGTCTCCCAAAGCACAAAGCTTCATTGTTGAGTATTAGACAAGGATGTTCCTGCTATCCCCACATTAATTGTGTTGCTTTCTTATGTCCATAATTAAACCAAATATAGTATAATAGTATCACAACCAAATGGCAGTCCAAATTCAACTGGATTTTTCAAGCCAGAAATGAAGGGCACTAGATCTCAGCTTCTGGTTCCTCAGTAATATTAATTCTGCTCCAAGAGCACTATCATCTCAGTTAAACTGAGGACTAAATTAACTTAAAATGGCACATGTAAAAGAAACAGCTACTAGCCCAGGTATTTGCCAGTCTTCAAACTGGAATTTCAGATGGGTAATTGTAAGAGTCTCAATATGATTTCATTAATGGATATGCTGTAGAATTATATTACTGTCTCAATTTCATTTCCATTGCATTTTGCCATCGACAAGTAAGTTTCCAGCATTAAGCTTCATCCTTCTCTGAAAACAAGCCATCACACTCCTCAGACACCTGCTTTAGGACATGATGAATTCTGAAAGGAGACAAAGAGATTATGTAGAACTGAGTATGAAATTCAGTTTCCTGAACATGAGCATTTCATGTGATGTGAGATACTCTGGGGTGTCCTGTCTAGCTTTCCAATTCCATTCCAGAAAGTCTGTAGGTCCTATGTCCTGCCTGAACCTATCATGGCCCTACAGCATCTAAAATGGCACCATACACTTGTCTAGGCAGCCATGTCCCCCTTGTGACTTCTGTGTAAGTCATCCTTATTTGCAGAGTTTCCCTGATCTGTACAAATCCCTCCATAGTCAGATTCATGTAGAATGATTCCGAGCTCATAATACTCTTGCAATATATTGAAAAATACACTTATAAGATCATAAATCTGCTTCTTCCCTCACATAAGAATTGATTTAAGAAAACATGAGACTTCAGCAAAAAATAACTTGAAATAAAGATGGTCATTTTTTGGTCCTCAATTATTTGGAAATTTAGGCACAATTACTAGACTTTAGATTTTCTAATAACCCACCCATTGAGAAATATTTTTGTGCTGGTTTGAGGCTAATTGGGATATTTTACTGAGAGAAATTAGATCATTTGTTCTGAAAAGAATATAATAGTGATGTCTATATCACTCATAGGTTCTGCTGAGAGACATGAAAGCAAGAAATATAAACAGTCAGTCTCTAGCTGATGATGCTGCATTAACTGTCTCTGCCTGAACCTGCGTAACCCAATCTGATAATTTTTTTTTTCCTAACCTCTTGTAGGCTTTCTGCATCTCACCCATTGCATGAAAGAGATTCTAAAATAAGGGAGGTGGTTGGAAAAAGGAGGAGAGTTGGCTCAGAGCCCTCCTGGGCAGTTCTGCTGTTCAGGAAGGAGTTTGTAGTTCTGTATTTCTATATTACTTTTAACTTGTATGTAATTGTATATAGTTGTAAATATCTTTATATATTGTGTATATATGCTGACATGTTTGGCTACTCTTCGTTCCTTTAACTTCCGTCCAGCTGGGAGTGCAGAAACTCCCAAACTACCACACTTTTGCAGTCATGATAAATACTTTTAAACTCCAAAGAAAAGAAAACTCAACATTGAAGAAAACTCTTATTAGCCACAACAGGGAGTTGCTGAGTTCCTTTAAGTGGTATATCTTCTGGTTACTACATATCCTAGATATTGTTATGGATAGGAATAGCTTCTGTTCCAGACAAACAGACTGCAGTGTTTTGTTTTGTTTTTTCACAAAGCTCTTACAGTTTCACATTTACTGCAATTGTTCCAGCCGTGAGAAATATTAGCAATTACAGACCTAGAGATTCCATCTCACACAAATTTAACATTACTTCATATTTTATAGATATAACTTAATTGGTACAGATATACTTAGATACCTGATCAGATATCCTTAAGGTAACCCAATGCATTCCTTTAAATATGACTGCAGACCTTCTGTCTCCTTCTTCTGCAATGAGTTTATGCATTACTCATCTTGGAGATTTCATTACATTTTTAAAAAACCACTTTCCCCCACTTGAATTCAAAATATATGCAAAGAGGTCATATTGAGATGGTAAGGCCCTGTTTAAATAATTTGGTGGTACAATTAATTTCCCACAAGTGAAATTAACTACAAGGAATTAATGAAAATGTCAGGGTTACACATTGTGTTGGTGATGTGTTTCTAATGTCAGTAGTTAATCTGCTGTAGATAGAATACAAATTCTTTCTGCATAAGGCTCTTTCTTTAAAAGTATGTCCTGAACTCATAAATTAACCCACAGCTGATAAGGACCAATTTTCCATAAAACAACACCTACTGAAGAAACAGAATAAAACATATAGCTTGCACAGATGAACATATATTACATGCTTAAGAGATTTATTTTTTTTTAAGGAGATAAAATTAATGCACAATATGTACAAAGAAGAAAAAAAACCCAGCTCATTCATGAACCATGAACTCATTGCTGGCCACTTATTACAATGTTCAAGGGACAAGATTTGGCTCAGAAAAGTCCTTTAACAGTTGTTTGATGGAAGCTGCAGATATGTGTCCGTATCTGCCCTTTCCTTAAGCATCTGATTGTGTCATTATCAAGCTAAACAGAGCTCTGAGGGCTTTATGTTTTTGCAGTCGTTTCCAGTAATCATTAAATCTAAGGAAAAAATATAAGCTGCTTTCCAATATTTTGCCTATTGAAAGGGAAATAATATCTGAGTGGAAGGACAGAAGAGTATATACTGAAAGGAAGAATTTAGTGACAGGGAAGACAGGAGAAAATTCAGATAAAATTATGCAGTGAAGACATACTTAATTGTCCATAGAGGAACCAGTCATCACGTTGATTACCTTTCTTTCTGTTCTGTACTACTTCACTCATTCTTTTGCATCTTTCAGAATTTTTCCCCAGAAACCATTTGCTACACAAAATAGAAATCTCCCAGAATCAGAAAACATAAAACCATTGAGCTGCTTCCATCATCAAAAACACTTCTGATATTTAGAGCATCACGGGAATATGGTCAGGCTAGACATAACTCAGAGACAGCAAATCTTCCTTGAGGTCTTTGCAGGCACCTATCCAGAAACACTATGGTACTTTTAAATGTGTTGGGGGTTCCACTGCATGAGTTAGTGAGGAGTGAGGGATGGCTGGAAGAGGAAGCTGTGGTCAAGCAGTGGTGAACAGAGATCACCATTCCACCTCTTGTTCTCCTGACAGCTAGACCACACCAGCTGTGCTTGTACCATCCAAGATGGCATAGAAGGAGGATGAGCCAGTCTCATTCTCTGTGCTTATTTTTTTCCTACTTGATTTTCTCAAAAGCTAGACCACAGGTCATCTCTCACACTAGTGAATAAGAGAATAGGCTGGGTTCAGATACAAGTCCAAGCTAACATGACAGCAGCGATGCAGGATTAGTCTACATCTTTGCTAATAAATAAACCACAGAACAGACTCTGACCCAATGCTGAGCATCATTGTCCATCTCACATGCAAAAGGCTCAGCACTCTTTCCCCAGAAGCAGAAGGGATGCACTTCTGGAAATAGCCCCCTCTCATCAGTCCTACCCTGGCGCCACTCGAGAGTGCCGGGTCAGGAGAGATAAGACTGTGCTACAGAGGGAGCAAACAGTCATGAGACAGTGCTCAAGCTCATGGCCGCTTCTTGGCTTATTTACTGGTATAGATTAAATAAGTTGTGCTCAATCCCATTTATTTCTTTAATAACTCAAAAGCACTCAACTTCAGTGGGATCAGAGAATTGGGGGTAAGAACCACATATTTTTTCCCTATTGTTTCCTTGTAGAGTTATGCCAGTTCTGACTCATGCTGTTAATGATAAATTAAGCTTTAACAAAGTAGATACTTCAGTTAGAGCAATTTCTGCTTTCGTGCAAGAGATCCTACATTTGTTGGAAAAAATGAGCATGTTCATCCCAAAAGAATGTTATATCTTTGATGCAATGTTCTTTTCTTCTTTACAGTTTGATCTTGGTACCATTTATACTGCACTTTGAACATCACATATTTTTATTGTTCATCAGTTAATGACTATGAGACGTAATGAAAGCAATCCCTGGGATTAAGTTTTCAAAGGAGAATTTCTACTTTTTACTATGTTATGAAGGCTAATTACACTGCATGAGTTATTTGTGTTTAACTGCAGAGAGCTACAGGGCCAGGTTCAGAGGTGATGTGCTGCCTTTAGTCATGCATTTCAGAAATCTGTGACTCAAATGTATACAGCGATACTTCTGCATTTTCTACATGATAAAGAAAAACATCTTGACAGGGCAGAAGAAGTATTATTGCTCCAAGGCTACTCAGTCAGGTCTATAAACAACTTTGCAAATGCACATAACTGTTCTCTGTACTCAATGCTAAAACTACGCAGAAAATGTGCCTGAAATCCAGAAACATCTTACAGCATATCTAGGAATTGCTCAGACAATTTAAGTAACACATGCACGCAGACTCTGAAAGTATCTTATAACACTACTGAGATTAAAAAAATGTTTATCCCAAAATTTATCCAGGCACTAGAAATAGGGAGTTTTTACACTGGCTTCTCCTCAGGGGCTCAGTCTAAAGGTCATGTTCTAAGTAAATCTATTCAAGTCCTGGAGCAACAGAGGGGTTCTCCTGTTTTGTTTTGTTTGGGTTTTTTTTTTTAATGTGTAGCTGTTGCTGATGACACATTTTATATTCCCTTGTCCTCTCCTTCTCAGTGTATATTAGCCAAATCACCTTTGCTTGTGGGGGTTGAAAGAAACAAAGAGTTCAATTTTCTCTTCTATCTAAGGAGATTTAAATCACACTTTCCAATTCCCTAATGAAAGCTCAACCAGTTAATTATTTTTATTACACTTGTGCTCAGCATATCTCAACACCCTTACTGCACAGCCTGTGCACCAAGCTGTCCTCTTAGTTCTGCTCTTGACTGGTTTCCACTTTGTCTTTGGGAGACTGGCCATTTTCAAGAGCAAACGTCCTGTCTTCCAAGCAGCATAACAACTTTCCCTGGAGGTAGTATAACTGGTTACATTCCTGCTTTTTAATTGAAGGTTGAAATAAAAATGATCCAAGAGCACAGAGAATAATGTTTAGACATGAAGGGGCATGTACAGAGCACTGCCATGCAGTAGAGTGTAACTTCCAGACTCCCAACCAGAATAACTGAACTGAGACAGCAGAATATGTGTATTTTTACTTTAATCCCCTTGGGCTGCCCACAGGAGAATCTCTTTGGCCAGAATGGAGGTAACCATGAGCACAGCTTAACTGATAGATTGGAAGACAGGATCACACAGACAAAGAGTGACCAGCACAGATGCAACCCAGAGCAATGTTTGTCAGCAACAACCAGTGTCAGCCCTGGCACTTAACTCTCAATGTGCACCACTTTTTGGTGAAAGTCACTCTGTGCCCAAGAGTGTGTTGGTGAATGGCAAGGTGCCCAGGAAGCAAGGCTGAGCACCAGATTGCAGTTCATCCATGCTGCTGTTGGTTTCTGCAACACCCATTGTTCATAGCAAAGGCGAGTCCATAGTGGTCCTGGTCCTCTTTCCTCTAACAGGCTGTGTAGCAGCACCTCTGCCTCAGACTGAGATGTGCCTCAGTATGTGCTAATTCCAGCACACAGAACTTTCTCTGGCTCCTGCAGGAGGTAAACACTTCATCCAGAAAGGCACCACTGCACTCACCAGTCCTTTGCCAGCATTTGGTAGATAATGACTTTTAACAACAGGTGATAATAATTCTAAAGACAGACAGAGAGATGCCAATTTCTCACAGGAGAGCTCCTCTGTCCTGCTACATGCAGACTGGCCAGATCATTTACAGAGAGACACAGGAAAAAAAAAAAAAAGTTTTATTTCAGGAATATGTATGTTAATGCACAAGTAAGTGTATGCACAGGGGATACTACAATGAAAGAAAATAAATTAGGAAGAGAAATAACAGAAGAAAGGTGGGTAAAGGCTGAGGAACTACATTAACTAATGACTGGAGCAAGAGCTGGATCAAATAGAAACACAAGTGGGTATAACACGAGGAGAACCAAAAATGCTTAATTCCATTGTAATCCCATTGAGAACTCTGAAATAAAACTGAGATGAGGGATCAGAATTAGTAGGGAAAGGTTCCATATGAAAGTTTTCCTTGTCTTTCTTACTGGCATCATGAATAACCAAAGAAGGGACATTTTTCAATATTCCTTGTCTTCTTTCTTAAAATGTACCTCCAAAGTTTAGAGATCAGAAACAGTTGACTAAGAGCTCTAAGATTTTCCATTAAAACACAAAGTTTACTGTTCTTCTGTCTTTAACTACATGCTGAATCAAACAGGGTGTGCCATACAGTTTTACCAGCGAGTCTCATCTTTACAGCTTCGAAGATAAAAACAACTTTTCTTATCAGATAAATTTCAGGAGGTATGAAACAGGAATTCAGCTGAAAGATATGCACTTTGGCTTAGCAAATGAGCATTGGACAGCTATTAAACTGGGGAAAAAAAAAAAATCCCTTTCAACCTGTACCCTGGTAAATATACAAAGGTTGGCTTCATTTTGTTCCTTCAAACAAACATTTCAGTCAGGTTTGCTCTGTAACTTCCAAAAAGACTTCAGTTTTACTGGCTGCAGTACAGGCCTTTGCTTCTCAGCCTTCATTCATTTGATTGGTTATTTTGATTCGGAAAAAGATGAAGATATACATGATAATGTACTTTTTCACTGGAGTTATGCCACAGAAAGCTTCCACAGAAATCCACTTGTCAAAATAGTTGAGTAGTATTTTCTCCACCATCATTGTGTCATCAGGTAGTGGTATACTGTAATTGTTTTAAAGTTATGTATTCTTAGTGCAAAGCTTGTAAAACAGCTTAAGGATATATAAAATATTTTAACACCAATTTACTGTGCCATTCTTAAGTAGTAGCCTGCACAAACTGATTCTCTCTCACATCCCTAACTCTGATACTGAGCTTACACATGTAAGTCTTACTTCTTTGTGGAGAAACGTTCTATATAGATGATTAAAAATTGTGGATTCAGATTTCAGGCTAATTTTAGATAATTGGAATCTCTTGCTGTATTTATATTGACTTCAATTGATCCATTAAGATATTAACCTGGCTGGTAGCAAGTACTCCATCTCTGAAGGCACTGTAACAAAAGTTTACTTTTTATTCAGAACAGCAGAAACTTTTGTCTGAAAATTACAGGGTTAATTCTATGTCATGCTGTACCACCAAACTAAACAAAATCAGTAGTCTTAAAAAGACCATAGAACTGTGTAATTAAACTCACAGGTCACCTGAGATCTGTAACTTACAATTTCAACCAAAAAAAAAAAACCATCCAGATGCATTTATTCTTCCTCCCAACTAGTCTAAATTATTTCATCTTGTGTTGTTTTTCACTCTGTTTTCTGAAACTAGACTTCTGAAATAATGTGAAATATTTACACAGAACTGTGAAAATATCAGCATTTAACATGGCATATGATGAGAGCAGAAGAGCTGAGTTCCAACGTTTCATTTTGCATTATGAGTCCCTGAGATCAAATGGTTTGACTGCACAGCAGCACATGCCAGCACAGCGTGTTCAAATAAAGAGAACAGAGGACCATAAATATTATCTACTGCAAAATGTGTGAAAAAGTTATTGCCTCCTTGTATATCTTGTTCTTGAAAACTGACATCAGATATATGAGATACCAAGGTGGAGTATAAAACCAGATCTTAACTGGTTTAATTTTTAGCTCTGAACAACACAGAGTACACTGATGGGTTACTGTCCAGCTGCATGTGCTTCTGTTAAAAAGGTTCTTTATTTACCCAACTAAATGAAAACACCAACTGAAAGATCAAGGAGAAACAAATATTCATCATGTTACTAGGTTCCTGGACATTTTGCTGGTCAGTTTGCCTTGGCATTTTGGCTCATCTGGACAAAAATACTCTTGAATAGCTATCTTTTCACAGGTTACATGTCATCATCCTGCTTGTTGTCAGAGCCTATGGGATGATTACTCCACATGTCCTACAGAGCTGCTGCATCCTGAACACTAGAAAAGGTCCTTCTCATTCTTCTTACTGGAGACACCACTTCCTTGGGCTTAGCTGGAAATAGAACCATAGCCCAACTATACAGCATTAAATACATCAGTGCAAAGCAAATTTTCAGACCCTTATATGTAGCACATCACAGCTCATACTTACACTGATAATATTTTTCCTTCTGAAACACAGTGGACAGGTCTTAAATATCTATCCATGCACTTTTATACATGACTCCCAGGTTTTTGCCTTAGACTAGAGATACTTGGTCCTCTCCAATTCACTTTACAGGTGGAAACCACCCTCTTTGGTGTGCTGTAACCTTAGAATCCTGTCCATACAAAAGATTCCTCCTCCATCCTCTGCACTTTCTCTGCTTCCTCATAGCCTTTGGCCATCCAGCCTTCTCATCATTCTCTTCTCACTTCTAAGAAACCTGTGCAGGCCACGGCTCTTGAAAGGCAGAAAGAAGTGTCTGATATTAAACAGTTAATTAATCATTAAATGATCTTGAAAAATTAGTGTATTTACCCCAAATGCTGTTTACTTTATTCTGTCTTCTACTTCAGTCAATTGGATTTTGTGTCATGTTTCCATTGCTGTAAATATTCTTTCATTCCATCCAAAAATAAAGCCTATTCCATACAGTCTGACTTCTGCCCTGTCAGTCTCTTAACAGAGAAAGGGCTCCAGAGTCATGCTTCTAACTACCCTGGCTTCAGTAAATCATTGCAATAAAGAGTGTCTCCAGGCTGTATCCTTACCTGCATTTCCATAGAAAAACAGACCAGACCAGAATGTATTTATAATATGGGCACACTTAGTAAACTGATGGTTAAAGTTTCAGACATTAGTTTTTTCATAGCCTAAGTTGTACATAGTGATTCCCTAAAAAAACACTTGTTTATTTCAATTACCAGGGGGAACTCATAAAAAAGATATCTGTGATAGAGAGATTTTGTAGACTAAAGTTACAAAAACATTGATTCTGTTCACCTCAAACAATATTTCTGCTAGTATTTTCTGAAATTTGTCTACAATTATGTTTTTCAGTTTCATTAAAATATTTGATTACTCCGGCACAGGGCAGAAGCAAGAATAAATCTTCATTGTTACACTTCTGAGAAAGGTACAGCCTGCATCCGTAGAATGGAATTTACCTTACCTAATTGTAATGGTCTGGATTTTTCTACTTTCCCTAGATTTCCATTTTTAATTGAGAGAAAGAAATGACAACAATTAAAATGTAGTTTATCTGATATGTTATACACATCTTGAATCTAAGGATATTGGGATCCCTATTCCTCTCACCTTGACCAGAGACACAAGACTAAATTGGAGTTTAAAAGCTTACATGATAGACATCCTTGTTTGACCAATTATGAGGTTGGTAGATTCTGCTTAGATCAATGTTTCTTTGACTCTTGGCGATTCATCTCCAACTAATTGAATAACGGTTGTGGAAACTATTTCTCCTGAATTTTTCTTCACTTGGTTGTTTGTTTACTTGTCCTATTTTGTTTTGTTTTTTGTCAGTTGGTTTAGTTTGGTTTGTTTTTTTGTTTTCTGTTATATGATGTAGAACTGTGCCTTGTAAATTTCTGAACTTACTGATCTCATTTACATGTTTGTACCTCATGTTTGCATTCTCAGATATAAAGATCTGGTGACAGGAGGATTATTTCTTTCTTTGATGGACAGACTCACTGGATCTTTTTTGTGCCGCCTCATAGCCCAGTATTGGGACCATCTGTTAGGTACCTCTGGCAGTTAGATTAGAACCATTTCCTCTATTACAGACGCTTACACCATTAGTAGTGTTTTCATCTCTTCTTCTTACTGCCTGTGACATGTATAAGAAAGCATGATGAATTTCCAGCTTGATATTTTGTAAAAGCTTCACAAAGTACTTCTTTTTAGAATGCAAGGCCAGTGTCAATCAAGTGATAGCTGCTTCCAGTCCTATGCTCTTATAACTTGTCAGCCAACAAATACTTATCTGATGCCAGGAAAGAAAACAGAAGGAGATAAGAGGAGATAGAGGTGAATTAGTACAAGAGTGTTATTAAGTGCTTTTTACCTATTATATTATCCATTAATTTTAATAATTACTTCAACTGTAACTGGTCATTATAAACCTTTTAGATGGAAAAAATGGATAATATTTTACCACAGATTCCACAGGTGTTTAAGAAGCAGTGATAACACTTGAGACATTAGCCCCATGGTTTATTTCACAGCAGGACAAGCTGCATATAATCAAAGCCCAAACTGGGGAAGGCAGGAATATGAAGCATCACTTCAGTTTATTCTAAATTGCATCTCCTGACTAGGAAACATCATTGGACATTTCTTTTTCCACTCACTCATATACAAATTGTTTTATTGGAGATCTAGGTGCTGGCGAAACAGCACAAAGAATGCTGTGCACTGTATGTGTTACAGTGTCACTATCACCAAAGACATGCGTGACACTCAATCTCTTCTCCCATCAACCCATCTTTATCGAAGTTAGTGTTCATGGGTGTCATTTTTAACCCTTTTTCATTTTCTCCTCCTGCAGCTCCATCCATGCATTACCTTGAATGGACAAATTTTATTGCACTGACTAGAATTACTCGACAGATCAGAAGGTAGTACAAAATCATGTATGCGATGATGCATGCACATTAGGGAAGTAATTTTGTGTTCTATCTAATCTGTATAAGCCTTTATACTCCTGCCATTACTATGACTTCTAAGCATTTAATTATCATAGGTAGTAATCTGCAAGGATTGCAACACAACGTTTCTATCATATCCCATTGTCACTGATTCTTATTTTGCTGATTCATATCTTAGAATTCTACCTGAGTGGGAGTGTCTTGATGGTGTGATGCATGATCTGAGATCTGAAGTTCCATTTTCCGTGCCTTATATAGCAATAACATTTTAATGTTAAAGCGACTACTTTACTGATTTTTTCTTTCTTCACTGTGACAGTCACAACTGACACTGTTCCACAAGATACCCACACTCTCATTTAGTCTCTTTCAGGCATGTGTTTGGCAGAAGACTCAAGACCTCAATCTTTTTGCACTTTTAACCATACCATCTGGCTCTACCACATGCATGTCCTACCATATGACAGAAGTCTTCAGCAACATACTGGCTGCCCTCTCCATTTCCTGTTATAATGTTGTCCAATCCAGATCTCCTAGTGCAGGAAAAAGCACTTCTTTTAGTGTAGTGTATGAACTCTGCACAAGAACACAGAAGGCTTGTCTATCAAGCAAAGCTCCTTGTAGGGTGGCACAGTCAGGAGGCAAAAGCAGGCAGCTAGTACTTAAAACTTGCACTCTGAGCTAAGGCAAAAAGCATGTGAACAGGTCAATTTCCATCCAATTAAAGATTATGTTCTCAGACCTACCCTTTAAAGATTTGGTTTTGTCTTTTAAACTAATTGGCCAAAAATCACGTAAATGAGATCTGATCAAAACCATTCATCATGCACTAAATGAGGGAAAGTTGAGAGGCAAAGGTCAGCCACATAAAGGTGTCATATGGTCAATGTGAGCCAAGTTGCTAAAGAGTTAGCTCTTTAAATGGCCAAGTTAAATAAGATACAATTGGTGCTAAGTTAGCTTCCAAGAGCTCCCAAGTGCAGGCTTATGAAAGCCTGGAGAGACAGGTTTGTTTCAATTGTGCTTTATTTAACTTGGCAATTGAAATGGCAAAAGTCTTTCTAACTTGGCTCTTGATATATATATGGCACCTTTTTATGGCTTAACATCTTTCCTAAAGAGGATTTATTTCTTCATGTTAATTAGATATTGCCATATGAATGTACATAATATTTAGATATATAAACACACACATAAAATGCATGCATCTGTTAGATGTCACTGAAAATTCACGTGGGATAGGTAAAATTTTCCTACTTCTGGCATATAATCTATACTTTTTTTTTGTTTTGTTTTAAGGGAAATGGTTTTCTTAAAGCAAGTTCCTAATACCTCAGATAGTCTAGGGAGAGAGAAAAGGCTTCTGGAAAAAGATCGCATCCAGCTTGACTTCTTGCTTTTTTTATCTGGTAATTCTTCTGGTGTTTGTCCACTCAAGGATCAAACAAATCACTAAATAAAGATAGCTTAGTGATAGTCCTTTTCCTGAGATCTCTATTACAGGTTTATGGAAGTGTGCTACTAATTGGATTAGGTCATATTATGGGACTAAAGTTAGTAATGTCCAGCCGTTCTCCATCATAGGAACCAAACTGAAATGGCTGAGGGCTAAAAATGTTCATGGAACTAAGTCTTCCTTAGTAAATCTATCTATAGTGTAGGCATGAGTAAAAACAGAAGGTCTCTCTTTCTTATCATGCTATCTCTTATTTTTTGCTGCAATAGGTGATGAACTTCCACTACTATTTTCTATTCTGGTAACCCAGGTGTTCTTCTCTAGGATAGCAATAAGAAAATAATTGGATTTGAATTAATCTGTATTGAGTTTTTCTAGAATGACAGCTTCATTTACTCTCAAATTTTAAGCTGTGCATCTTTAATCACGAGAATCGAAATTAAAGCTCTTCAACCCTCTGATTTCTAAAGGAGCACTTTTCTCTCCTAACAGTCATCCTTTTCAGATAATACAAAGAAAAATAAATTATTTGGTTTGTTTATATTGATTTCAATCAGGGCAGAACCAGGAAAGCCAAAATAGCTTAAAGGGCTGAGAAGATATTTGTTTATGGAAGAACCAAGAAACTTCTTGAGCAGCTCTGATCTGGTAAGTTCCCAGCATGGGCTATTCCTTTATTATGTATCAGATTAGAAAGTTCAATTTCACTTCCCCATTTTCACCCAACAAAAACTTTGAAGTTAGAAGGCAGGTTACAGTTTGGTGAACCTACTGCAGACTGTAAAAGAACCTCCTTTTAAATGATCTGCCTCACTATTTGCTCCCCTTTCAATCACATTTGTTTAATCATTGCACTCTTCAAAATAAACTATAAAAGCATCATCTCCAGAAGGGCCTTCTGCACTGCACTGTATCAGTGGCATGCTTTAAGGCCACAGTAGTATCCTTCTACCTGTTTGAAAGGCATGTCATTTTAAGGTGATATCACAATCTACAAACAGTAGACTGGACAACTGAAGCTTCTAGTCCAGTTGAAGACATCAAAAGGAAGTAAGCGAGTAAATCTGTTAAGACAAAGTGCAGGATTTTATTACCTTCCATCATGTTTTATTGCATTATCCATATCATCATTTTTAATCCTTACTATCGGTATAATGCCCAATTACAGGAAGCTTCAGATATCAATTATTTGTCTAGGTGAACCAGTTTAGTACTCAACCTAATGCACAGTATTTCAAACACAAGTGTATATTTGGAAGAAGAACACATAATATCGCTAGCAGGTGGATCTGCAGTTGCCACCATCCCAAAACCATTAATAGTTCTTTGTGAAAAAAGCTGATGTGGCAATGTGATCTACCTGGATAATTTACATAAAGACAAATAGATGGTAGGAACATGGCACGAAGGACAGTTTAGAAGCTGGGTTCAGTTTACTGCTTAGTCAAACATTTCCCGGGACAACCTGGCAAGTAATTTCTGACTACACCCACAAACAAACGCTGCCTGGCTCAGCAACATGAGCACGCCAAGAACACTGTCTGAACACCACATATGACCAGAGAAAGGCAGCAGAAAGAGGGATTCACAGACACAGCTTCTGGAGTAGAGAAGAAAGCACCAGATTAACATAAGCTAGCAAGTTTATAGCGGAGAAAGGAATATGTCCAAACTTGTTGGAATGTAGAAATACGACTGACAAATCCTAGTCTACATTTAGACAACAAAAGTTAATATACTGCTAATGTTAATGTACTCTGGTTTTAAAATACAGCTGAAAGAGACGGCAGGATTGTTGTAATTCATCTGTTGCAAAATAGCTGAAGTAGTTCCTTCCTTTAGTATTTCATTTCGTTTTCCATGATGCTATAAAATGGCAGAATTGTCAGTGTTGGAAGTGACCTCAAAGATCATCCATTTCCAACCCCCCCTGCCATGGGCAGGGACACCTCATATTAGACCAATGTCAATGAAGGCAGAAAAGTTATTAGAGGAAAAGAAATAAATAACAGGCATTCCATTTAAGTTTTTCCTTTCTGCAACTGAAAACCACAACGACGACTTCCAATGTTTTTGCTTTTTTTTTTTCCTAAGATTTCATATGTAGAATAAGTTTGTGCTTTTTACTACGTTTGCATGCTAATTCTTTTTCTGACATAGGCTACTGAATGTCACTATTTAAGATACCATTAAGGCTCTTACTGACTTCATTGTGGAAAGACAGTAGCATAAGCCTCCTTAAAAATAGTTGGGGAAATTTTACTATATTATACTAACTTCAAATTGAAGAAATTTTACTATGCATATTTTTTTTTTAACCTGACACTGTACTCTTTGAAAAACAAATACCTCATTGCTGAATATAAATAGGCATACAAAGTATAATTTACATTCCTCAATATCTTTTAGTGAATGTCTGTTATTCATTAAGAATCTCCAAAGTCAGTAAGCCACAGTTTGGATCATGAGTAGATGGTTAAAAAATGGCAGATCCAAAGGTAAAAACTACTATAGAGTTTCTTAGGCTCAGGATTTCAACACTTATTCCTTCAAATCCTCTAAGATTTTTCTTTCAAACCAAATTATGGTCAAATTATTCAAGGCCAGGTTGGATGAGGCCTTGAGTGACTTGTTCTAGTGGATAGTGTCCCTCCCGCTAGATGTTCAGGGAGTTGGAACTGGATGATCTTTGAGGTCCCTTCCAACCTAAACCATTCTATGATTCTATGATTCTAAATTATGCTCTTATCTCATTCATCAAAAATAGGTAAATAGAAACCTTAGATAGGCAAGTTAGGTTATCCGGAACTGTCTAGATCCTCCTACATGATTTCGCTCTGGCTAGCAGAAAGGAGTCATGAATGTAAGGGGTGCTCTGGTCTATTCATCTGGGTAACAGAGGTGAAATAATGACTGTGCATCCTTTCTGACAGCCACTTTTTGTGAATGGCCAGCCAGGCAATACACTGATACAGAGTGTTCTCCACTGTAGTGACTGTCTTTTCCGTTTTATTTTGTTTTGTTTTGTTTTGTTTTCTTATAGCAGCTACATGTAGGGCTTAAGGAACCGCTGAGATCTGGTGTCTCGTAGCATCCCCAGATATCTTCAAGATACAGAAAACCTATTAAAGCAGAGATCACTGCCCTTGAATGTGCCAAATTAAAATTCTGAAGATACATCACATGAAGAGGCAATAGTTGTGAAGCATGGAGAGAGCCATCTGTTTCTTGTATTTGAAAAAGGTGTTGAAAAGGAAGCATTTTTTTAATTGATCTAAGAACATGACTTTCATGAGACCAGAGTATATACCCATAGCAAGTGAAAATGAGACCCACTATTCTTGGAATGATGGTCACTTGAACACTAATATTTCTCTAATATGATTGGAGAAAAAAAAACAAAGGTAAAACAAAGAGCCTGAGAGCTATAGTTTTATATCAGAAATTAGGTGTGGACCATCTCGTTAATCGCTAGATCCCCACCATCCTGTGTTTGTGGGAAACACATAGCTTGGAACACTGCCATGGTCCTGTGGTGACAGTGAGAGACTGCTGATGCCAGGCCACAAAGGAGTGCTAGAAATAACACCTGCTCTCCTTCAGATGGAGATAACTCTGTGAGAAAACTGTGACAGCTGTTAGAGATATGAGGCACAGGACATAGCTCTGATGGATAAGAGCATTCAGAGGACAAATTTTGCTCTAGCAACTCAGACAACACTTGATAACTTCCACAGCATTGTACTGCAGGAGATCAAAGGCAAGCATCTTCTGGAAATCTCTTTTTGTCAACATTGAACATGGATGTTTTCAACTTTCTGAGAATACTTTAAAAATAGAATAGAACCTAAGCTATCTGTTCCCATTGCTTGGCCAGGTCCTTGTGGGAGATTCCCACAGATCTGGAGTGAATGTTTGCCATGCACCACTATGCCTTCTCAACAGAAAGACACCAAGTTTCTTATTACTGTAGAAATAATTTATTTAGAAGTGTATTGCAATAAGACACTTACAAAGGAAATTAGAGGAAAAGCTGTAATCAGATCTTTAGGGGCACTAATCCCATGATCAGAGATACTTCTATATAATTTTAAGCTGGCCAATGTGGTGCCCATCCACAAGAAGGGTTGGAAGGAGGACCCGGGAAATTACAGACCTGTAAGCCTGACCTCAGTGCCAGGCAAGGTTATGGAACAGGTCATCTTGAGTGCAATTACACAGCAATTACAGGATGGCCAAGGGATCAGGCTCAGCCAGCATGGGTTTAGGAAGTGCAGGTCCTGCCTGACCAACCTGATCACCTTTTATGATCAGGTTACCTGCCTGGTGAATGCAGGGAAGGCTGTGGATGTAGACTACTTGGACTTCAGCAAATTCTTTGACACTATCTGCCACTACAGCTCCTGGCAAAGCTGGCAGCTTGTGGCTTGGACAGATCCACTCTGAAATGGGTCAAGAACTGGCTGGAGGGCCAGGTGCAGAGAGTGCTGGTGAATGGTGCCACATCCATTTGGTGACCAGTCACTAGTGGTGTGCCCCAGGGATCAGTGCTGGTCCCAATCCTGTTCGATATCTTTATTGATGACCTGGACAAGGAGATTGAGTCCATCATCAGTAAGTTTGAAGATGACACCAAGCTAGGAGTAGGTGTCAATCTGTTGAAGGGTAGGAGGGCCCTGCAGAGGGACCTTGACAGGCTGGATGGGTGGGCAGAGGCCAGTGGGATGAGATTTAACAAGACTAAGTGTAGGGTTCTACACTTTGGCCACAACAACCCCAGGCAGTTCTACAGGCTGGGGACAGAGCGGCCAGAGAGCGGCCAGAGAGCAGCCAGGCAGAGAGCGACCTGAGGGTGCTGGTAGAGCTGAACATGAGCCAGCAGTGTGCCCAGGTGGCCAGAAGAGCCAATGGCATCCTGGTCTGTATCAGGAATAGTGTGGCCAGAAGGACAAAGGAGGTTATCCTTCCCCTGTACTTGGCTTTGGTAAGGCCACGTAGAATCATAGAATCATAGAATGGTTTAGGTTGGAAGGGACCTCAAAAATCATCCAGTTCCAACCCGCCCTGGTTCCATAGGCAGGGACACCTCCCACTAGAACAGGTCATTCAAGGCCTCATCCAACCTGGCCTTGAACATGTCCAGGTAGGGAGCAGCCACACCCTCCCTGGGTAACCATTTCCAGTGTCTCGCCACCCTCACTGTAAAGAATTTCCTCCTAACATCCAGTTTCAATCTTCCCTCTGCCACTTTAAACCCATTACCTCTTGTCCTATCATAAGAAGACCTTGTGAATTGTCCCTCCCTAGGCTTCCTATAGGCCTCTTTCATATGCTGGAGTATTTTGAGTACTGTGTCCAGTTCCAGTGCCCTTAATTCAAGAGAGATACTGAGGTACTGGAACGTGTCCAGAGAAGGGTGATGAAGATGGTGAGGGGCCTGGAGCAAAAGCCCTATGAGGGAGCTGGGGTTGTCTAGCCTGGAGAGGAGGAGGCTCAGGGGTGACTCCATTGCTGTCTACAACTACCTAAAGGGAGGTTGTAGCAATGTGGGGGTTGGTCTCTTCTCCCAGGCATCCAGCAACAGAACAAGGGGACACAGTCTCAAGTTCTGCCGGGGGAGGTATAGGCTGGATATTAGGAGGAAGTTCTTCACAGAGAGAGTGATTGCCCATTGGAATGGGCTGTCCAGGGAGGTGGTGGAGTTGCCATCTTTGGAGGTGTTCAAGAAAAGACTGGATGGAGCACTTAGTGCGTTGGGCAGGGCTGGGTGATAGGTTGGACTGGATGATCTTGGAGGTCTCTTATTCTATTCCATTAAAAACCCAGGCTTTTTACAGATTCCAGATGGAAAGTAGGTACTGCTTTCATGCATCTTTGAAGTCTTTTCAGTGACTCAGGGCCAAGTCAACATGGTATTACTATCTATGTATTGTTGTACATCCACTTTTCCCAAAGCATTGTACAGACAGAGAAGTCTGCTGCCTTCAGCAAACCCTGAAGACCTTTGTGTCTTCAAGTTATGATAAGGCAGTACTTTTATGAACATTGTTTGGATTTTCTGAAAGAAATAATTTTTTCATATATTCATGGACTAGTAATAATGCAAAAGTAAAGCTAACAGTACCTTTGAAGTTTCCTAAGCAGTAAGAGATCATGTTTTAATGCAAACCTCTCGAGGGTAGTCTTAGAATATACTTTTAACATCAGCCAAGCAAATTCCTCTTTTCTTTTTCCCCCTTTTAGGGAATGAATATCTAATCTGATAACCTCTAAGGTAAAGGACATCAGAAGTCATGTTAAACATTAAGCAGCTGATGGGCTTGGAAAACCATTGTCGGTGGTAAGAGCTATAAAAGGATTCCATAAAACTACATGTAAAATGAAACTAGAACTGGAGTCAGGTGGAAAATAGAAGGATCCTGTAATTACTGCTAATTAAAGTCAAGTTTTATTTAAAAATAAAAAGAATGTATTTAAAATTAAGGAACTGCATTTCCATACTACTTTCATCCTGGTTGTCCTCTGTCGTGCAACTTGTAGAGCTGCTTTCACCTGTGATTTCCCACGTGCTTGTGAAGGGCAGCTATTCCAGCGTGTGCTGTGAAATCACTACCTTAATGGGCTGTGACACAACTACTCTCATTACTTCAGGCTGAAATATCTGTACTGAACTGACTGAAAGACTTAACTGGCTAAATGGAAAAAAATTATAGGTTATACAATTTTGATGTCATAAGACCACACAGACCCTGTTGGATATCCAGAGCTAAACTCAAGCAGTGGTGAATGCAAGAAGCAAACTGGGTAGGGCCAGCCTCGAGGTGCAGGGGCATGACTCATTGTGCAGCACATGACATGGCATCTGCATCATCTTACAAGACTGATGCAGATGTAACTACAGAAATTGCAAAGTATAATGCTGGACATCTACATATCTCTGTAAATACAAGGCCTGGAATTTATTACCCCATAAACTCTGACCAAAAGTTTATTATCTGAAGAACAGCTTTGCAGAGTGCACACTCTCATCTTCCTCGGCAGTTAAAACATTTATTTACAGGAGTTTCAACCTTTTGATATTACAAGAATTTACGAAGTACATAAATGTTTTCAGAATAGATTCTACCATAAAAATAACCACCTTTATAGAATTCTGCCACAGGTGGCATGAATCCTCGCTCCTGTTTTTTTATAAATTGTACAAGTTAGTTCATTACACTCATGGTCATTGCTCTCAGTTTATGTCTCTTATATTGAAGACAGAGTTAAGGCAGACAGGCTGCTAAGATCCTATCATGATAGCTGTTCATAACCTAAGGAGCTCCCTTTCATGAGATGGTCCCAGACATCCTTGGGTGGGATTCGCTATATCTTATAGCAAATCATAGAATCATAGAATGTGCTTTCTTGGAAATGACCTCTAGAGGTCATCTGGTGCAACCCGCTGGGATTAAACAGCGACATCCCCAGCTAGATCAGGTTGCTGAGAGCTCTATCAAACCTGACCTTGAACATCTCCAGCCATGGGGCCCTTCACCACCTTTCTAGGAAACTTGTTTCCGTGTTCCATCATCCTCATAGTAAGGAACTTCTTCCTTGTGTCAAATCTAAATCTGTTCTTCTTGAGTCTAAAATCACTGCCCTGTAGTGCTACATGCTTTTGTAAATACTCCCTCCCCAGCTTTCTTGCAGGCCCCCTTTGGGTACTAGAAGGCTACTACAAGGTCATCCCAAAACCTGTTTTCCAAGCTGAACAACCCCAACACTCTCAGCTTGTCCTCATAGGAGAGCTGCTCCAGACCTCTTATTGTTTTTGTGACCTTCTTCTGGACCCAGAGCTGGACACAATATTCCAGGAGAGGTCTCACCAGAGAAGAGTGGTAGAATCACCTCCCTCAATCTGCTGGCCATTTGCTCTCTGAGCTACAAGTATGCATTGTTGGCTCACATTCAGCTTCTCATCCACCTGTAGCCCCAAGTCCTTTTCCACAGGGCTGCTCTCTATCACATCAACCCCCAGCCTGTATGGGTCACTAGCACTGACCTGATCCAGATGTAAAACCTTGCAGCTCTAGTGTATTTTGTCTTGATATTTCTCCTCTGGGAATAGCACATGGAACAAAAGAGATTCAAGATCCCAATCATTATGCTGAAAATCTGGATAGAAGATCTTTAGGTCAAAAAAATAAAAATAAGAATGCAACAAGAAAGTTTTCTATAAGGACAGAAGCAGCCAGAGGAAAACTAAGGAGACGGTGACAAGGTAACGGAAAAGTCTGAGTTCAACCAGCATGATTTAACAAAGGCAAATCACACTTGATTAACCTGACTGTTTACTGTGATGAGTTGAGTGGTGCTGTGAATAAGGGAGAGGGCAGGGGAATGACAGAATTAGAGAATGTAGGAACTGGAAGGGACCTCTGTTAGTTTCAATCCCCCTGCCAAAGCAGGGTCACCCAAGGTAGGTCATATAGGAATGCACCCAGAGGGGTCTTGAGAGTCTTTAGAGAAGGAGACTCCACAACCCCTATGGGAGGCCTGTTCCAGTGCTCCATCACCCCATACTTATTACACCCACGCCACTGGATTTGGCCACAAGGGCATGTTGTTGTTCAATGGATAACTCACTCTCCACCAGGACTCCAAGGTCCTTCTCTATCGAGCTGCTTGCCAGCAAGTCAACCCCTAATCTGTGCAGGTGCATGCTGTTGTTCCTGAATATGTGCAGGACTGTACTCCTATTCTTGTTGAAGTTCATTAGATTTCCCCTTTGCCCAGCTCACCAGTCTGAATGGAGGCACTGTCTTCTGGTCTATCTGTTTTGTATCATCAGCAAACTTGCTGGTGAGGGTGCACTCTATTACAGAATCATAGAATCATAGATTGGTTTGGTTTGCAAGAGACCTCCAAAGATCATCTACTACCTTCTGTAGTAACAGGTACATATTCAACTAGATCAGGTTGCCCAAAGCCCTGAACAACCTTCATCCAGGTTGTTGATGAAGATTTTAAATAAGATTGGACCCAGTGCTGAGACCTGTGGAATATTGATCACAACCTGTACCATTGATCACAACCTTCTGAGCTCTGTTGCTTAGCCAGTTCATGATCTCACCATCCACTCTTCTAATCCAGACTTCCTGAGCTTGCCTACTAGAATGTTATGGGAGATAGTCAACGTCTCTACCAGTATCTACCCACCCAGTCACAGGAGGCTAACAGATTAGTAAAACATTATTTCTTCTTGATAAATTATCAGGCTGTTCCTGATAATCTTTTCTTCCAGATGCTTTGAGATGACCTACAGAATGAGACATTCCATCAGCTTTCAAGGGATGGAGGTGAAGTTGACTGGTCTATAGTTTCCTGGATCTTCATTTTTGCTGTTTATGAAGTCTGGAGTTACACTGGCTTTCCTTCAGTCCTCAAGCACATCTCCCATTTTCCATGATCTTTTGAAAATGGTGGAAAGTAGTAGAGCAACAACATTAACCAGCTCTCTCAGAACTGACAGGTGCATCCCATCAAGATCCATAGATTTTTGGGTGTTCCTTGACTTTAGCAATGTTTTTGACATAGTCTTCGTAAGTCTCTGTATCACCAAAATATTAAGACATGAACTGGATATACGAAAAACAGTGTGGGAGGCAAATTCACTGGACTGCTGGGCTCAAAAATTTGTCATCAGTGGTAAAAAGTCCATCTGGCAGCCCATTAATAGTGACATCCTTTAGGGATGAATACCAGGAGTAAGATTGTTTGCTACCTTCATTAACACCTATAGCAGTGTGCTCTCTTCAGGTTTGCAGACAACACCAAATGTGGAGGAGTAGTCAATATATTGTGATTTAGAAGGGCCTAAATAACAAAGAAATAAGTTGACAGGAATCTTCTGAAGTTTAGAATTTTTTTTTTAATATCATGAATGCAAGAGTTGAATGTACAGGTAGTATTCCTATGATACTAAATTAGGAGGAGCTATGGACTCCCTGCAAGGGTAGACAGGCCTTACAAAGAGGCCCTAGTTAGGCTAGAAACTAGGGCCAGCACTAAGTCTCCACCTGACTCCAAAAATGGTGGTGAGTTACCAGAACAGGTTCCCTAGGGAAGTGGTCACAGCATCAAGTCTCTCAGAATTCAAGGTGCATCTGGATGATGCATTTAGTCATATGGCTTAGTGTTAGTCCTGTGTGGTGCAGGGAGCTGGACTCCATCATTCTCATGGGTTCCTTCTAACTCGAGATCTTCTATGACTATAGGAAAAGCTAATGAAAAGTACTGCATCTCAGATGGAAACAATTTAATGAGGTAGTACAGGTTAGAGGACATCCATTTAGTGAGCAGTACTGAAAAAGTCCTTGGAGACCTTGTGAACAGTAAGTGGAATAGACATCATGAGCTGCAGCAAAGGCCATTGGTAACCTGGTTATAAATGTACAGACAACAGATTAAGAGATTTAGTACACATAAAACCATATTTGTCCAGTCTGAGAAGATCATAATGGAGCAAGTCCTGTTGACTTACAGATTAAACAGATTACTATCTCAGTCTGAACAACTAAACTGTTGGAGAGGAAGTTATGCACATACCTGAGGTGAGGATGTTTTACTTGCTTTCTCTCTGTAAAGACATAGAGAGGCAGCCTGAAGCATGATTCCTGGCAGTTTTGGTTTTGGTGGGGGTTTTTTTCTGGGGTGTTTTTTTGTTTTGTTTTTTTTTTCTGAATCTAAAATGCTGAGGCAGGGAGGGGGCAGTGGCTTATACTCCCACTTTCTATACAGGACAAATGAGGGATTTCAGCACATAACATAGTGGAACTCTCCCTGAGCCTAACTTAAAAAAAAAAAAACAACACAAAAATAACAACAAAAACTCCTACAATTAAATTACTTAGCAGCTTTTGAGTTATTCAGGGATCTGTGCTTCTGTTGTGACATATAGGTGAGATTTGGGAAATTTCACACTATATAGACTCCACGGCTTTGATTTACCCTCTACTAAGAGGCTGAACCAACAAAACCATGCAAAAGGCAGCTGATAATGCGTCAGGACAAGGAGGTTGTATCAGAATACATTGCCACAGTGTAAATATTGTAATATTTTGACATGTGTCATTCACTAAAAATTCCCTGTTTGTTTGTTGTGCATAATGGAATTAACATTCCCCCAAATCCACTGAACTAATTTTTGGGTTTGTGTTGGATAAAACTTCAACTGCCAGCAGCTACTCTGTCCAATATTTCTTACGGCAACTTTGTCCTCTCTGCAGGTTCAGTGAGCCTTTATCCCTCACTCTGCCTGAACTGCCAGTCTCTAAAACAGACACATACTGAAACTGAAGGTATTTTCTACCTGGTTAGCTCGACAGCATGGCAAGTGTCACAACTCAATGCAGAACTTGCAGCAGATGAAGATTGTCTTGTACAGACACTTGCAAGGAAATTTTGTCTCTCCATGCCTCACCTGTCAGAAATACTGGCCTCATTCTCTCTTGTGCTCAGTCAGATCCCAAGTTCAGCTACAACTATGTGCAATTGCTACTGCTGCAGTTTTCCTGATGTAAAGACTGGAGAATGGGAGGTGGAGAACTTACATACAGGGACATGGTTTAGTGTTGAGCTTTCAGTGCTGGGTGAAGGGTTGGACTGGATGACCTTTTAGGTCTCTTCCAATGGAATGTGTTCTTGGTGGTGGGGGGAATAAATGACTCCTAAATACATGTGTGTGACCTAGGAGTGTCCTAAGGATTATTTTTCCAAAAACTGCACTTCTATCTTGTTTGAAATAGATACTAAACACTATGGTTGTTTAAATAAAAAGTATTTTTTTAAGTTATACATATATATATAGTTTAATTTGCACATTGCACATCCATGATCTTTAGTTTAGCCAAACAATATATGAAATATAATGTAAGTTAGAGTAGGTCTGTGTCTAAAGGTCTCTCAGCAGAGACACTAAGAACTTTGAGCTTTTCCAAAATCACTTGCTGCTGATCATATACATAATAGACATCTTTTGCTCTTAGTCTCCCTAGAAAGCATCTGTTATATGGAAGAAGGGATACACATTCCTCTTAAGTGCATGTTTACAATATCACTTAACCTAGCAAGCTTGTGTATGTTGTCTGTTGCCTTCTGCCAATTTCAATTATGATCCTTGACCTTTAACAATCCTAATAAAATTATCTCATGAATTATGTAAGAAAATTCCTGAGAGAGAAAAAAAAAAGCAACCAAAAAAAAAATTGTTTTATTGTATGTTATAAAATGAGTGAGAAAAACTTTGCTAAACTACTGCAGCTCATCATAATCTTATCTTCTTAGAGGGACAGTTGTCACTGCCTTCCCTTAGCAACAGCAATGAAAAGCACAGAGATAAATTCTTCACTGACTGTTCTGAGTTATAAATCATATTAAAGTCAAAATTTTGACAACTGTGTATCTGAAATGAAGGGCCCACATCAATATGCAAGCCTCCTTGAAGAAGTGACCTGTTTTTTCATTGATACTGAACATCCACAGCTTCCAATGGTTTCTCTGAGCAGGTCATGCATTTACCACTGATTTTGGTGCATGGTGCACGAGTTAAGCATATCTGAAAATCAGACCACTTATGCTTAAGAGCATACACTTTTCCCCTGAGATAACAAAACCATCATTCACAGGTACATTGTATCACTTCTAGCACGTTGATAATGGTTTGCAGAGTAAAGATAGTGATAATACAAGCATCCACTATAAAGAAATTCTTTCTGCTTTCTTTCTGATAACTTGTCCTATAACCATTTCACAAGGCAAAGCCTCTGCTTTTCACTTGAACCAGATTCCAAAATAAGTCATATATGGAGAACATCATCACTCTTTGACTCTTACATTTTGGAGGTTGGTTTTGTTGGGCTTTTTAAATGAAAATTAAATTAATCAGCAAGCAAGATGGAGAAAACACAAAAATGAACACAGCATTTTTTAAAAATTGGAATAAGTGTATATGATCCATGTAAAGACCTCCAATAGTTCTTGTTTCCAGCAAGAATTTTCTGTTTCGTTGGTTGCTTGCTATTGAAACACTATGTCTTTCTTACATCACTCCCTTTTTTGTCCCTTATCAAGCTCCTCTTGCAGTTGAGTGTACATTTCCACACAGAGATGCTCTGGCACTTCCTGGATGATGTATTCTCAGCAATCAAGACAATTTGCTACCTCTGCCAAAACATTAGGCCAGACCTCAAGAAAAAGAGACATTGTCATTGCTGATTTTGTGTAGCTGTTTTCACTTCCTCCTGCAAGTCTCTCATTCCTTCCCCAACAGCAAAAGGCTAAATTGTGTAACCTTAAGGTAGAGGAAACTGTATTCTTTTCTCAGAAGATGGCACATTCTTTTTCAAAGCCTACATTTTCTTTCTTCTGCTGATGACTCAGCAGCATTCTCATCAAAAGCATTTTTCTGACCCATGCTTCTTTTTATAACTTCTGCAGGTTAATTGTCTCTGTCTCAGAAGGCTGTCAAGGTGTTAGTACTGAAATTTTTATCTTTCTGCCCATAAGCCTCAGAACTACTGATCCTAATAAATCATCCTGGACTGTTCTACAATACTTTTGCAATGCTTTATATAGTTCTTGTGGAACTTACAGGGCGTTCTTTTCAAGTCAAGTTCTTTGTACTCAATAGCTTAATAACTACTTTAGCTTTTTGTATTTGTACCCTTGAAAGAGTGAGTCCAAACAATATTTTAAAATATTCTCCAGAATTAATTACCTAGCTACTTATTAGAATTCCTACCAAGCACAATGCAGTGTGCAAACACTCAATCTTCAGTGCATTGGCAAAATTTAATTCTATAAGAATCTGCAATTAATCTGCACCAATCTTGAATTAAGAACAAACAGAATTCCTAAATTATTTTATTCATTATTATATTTTTTGTTATTTTATCTATTAAATAAAAATAAAACTCTTCCAGCTTGATTAGAATAATTTATATATTGCAAGAATAAAACGTTTGTCCTTCCCTTCAGATGAAAACAGGAGTTACATTTAGATTTTCAGACCACATACTTAACCTCCTCTACAGAATCCTCTCATAATTTTTGTCTTGTAGTCCAAAACAAGTTGTTTAGTTTGGAAATCTTGGGAATGTTTCTCCTGATCATTTACCTGGGTAGTGCTGCTAAGGTTTCACACAATGAGCTTATTTTTCATTTCCAGTTTAAGACTTCTAAAATTGTTTATTGAACACTAATTGTGATTTACTTTCTTCAAATCCTGTTTTCGCAGTGCTGGAATTTTACTGCTAACAGGTACCTAAATTTCTGTGTCTAATGTGTTCAGTCTGCAGTTCTTGTGTAATGAAGTAACTGTTTGAAGAAGATTAGAAATATTTGGAGATTTTTTTTTTTAATTAATTGGACAATGAGAGTTGTGAGGGCTTATGGTCTTTTTCTGCTATAACTCTTCCTTCATGTTTTTTGGTTTTGTTGGGCTATTTTTTGGTCAATAACTGGTTGAAAAAATAACCCATGAAGAAACCTACAGAAACAAAACCAACCATCAAAATAATTCCTGTAAACTATTTAAGTCTAATTCTACCATTTTTCTGTCACTTAAATACCTTTACCACCTAAATACTCTCACTAACATGGTATGTTGTCACCATGAAAACATCTAGTAGTTTTTCAAAACATGCTGATCATGCATAAATAGGCATTTGCACATGTAAATCCAAGCTGAATGCTCAAACAGCAATGTAGGTAACAGATTTGGAATTTCAGGCTGTAAGTCTGAAAAACATTGCTAGAATAT
>VWZI01018862.1:0-85213 GCA_013396835.1 Psilopogon haemacephalus | reverse complement strand
GCCCTCTGGAATTTGGACATCGTGGCTGGAGCACTTGCTGCTGAAGACTGAGGCAAAGAAGTCATTGAGCACCTCAGCCTCATCCATGTCCCCTGTCGCCATCTCTCCATTTCCCTTCTGAAGGGGTCCCACATTCTCCCTAGTCCTCCTTTTCTCACTGATATACCGGAAGAAATTTTTCTTGTTCCCCTTAATGTCCCCAGCCAGATTCAACTCCAGCTGTGCTTTGGCTTTCCTGACCTGATCTCTGCTTCCTCGAACAATATCTTTGTATTGATCCCAGGTTACCTGTCCTTTTCTTCCACTCTCTGTAGGCTTTCTTCTTGTGTTTAAGCGTGTCCAGGAGTTCTCCATTCATCCATGCAGGCCTCCTTGCATTCTTACCTGCCTTCCTATTTTTTGGGATGCATTGCTCCTGGGCCTGACGGAAGTGATCCTTGGGCAATGACCAACTTTCCTGGGCCCCCCTTCCTTCCAGAGTTTTTTCCCATGGCACCCTGCCAAGGAGATTCCTGAAGAGATTGAAGTCTGCTCTTCTGAAGTCCAGAGCAATGAGTTTACTGTGTACCCTCCTTGATGCTTTGAGAATCTTAAACTCTAACAGTGCAATAGGTGCAATAGGTCAACTTTTCTATGAACAGTCTTCCTTAGTACTCTGTCCCAAAACTGAATGCATAGGACCTCCTTAAATAACAGGGAGGCTGGTGGCCATGTAAATAATTAATACCAGTACCTAGAAGAAAGTTATAGAACTAAATCATTTATAACTTGATAACAATTTTGTGAAAGTGTATTCAGTTTCAAAAAAATACAAGAGTGTTGCAGACTAACATTTAATGCACATATATATGTTATACCTCTATCTTGCAATAGCTATAAGCCTATATTATCCCAAAAAATATTCCATATGACAAAGTTGCGTCTTTTGATGGAGCCATATAGTTTTCAACAAAAAAGAGAAAATTATTTCAAAAAGCTGCTGTTTCATGTAGTGGGTATGGTAACTCCTTTTAAAATGTGTACAGGAATGCATGAGGCATCAGATACTAGCAGAACAGGTATGGTATAAACACTCACCTTGTCATTCTGGAAAATCATTGAACAACAATGCACATGGCAGATGGCTTTCCCACCACCTGCTTTAAGGCACTCAGCATTTCCAACCCAGCCTGGTTTGCCTAAGCTCCCTATATGCACAGTAGGAGAGTAACGTATTGGCAAATTGACGCTTGCCCATTTTCATTCCAGAGCCCTAGTCAGTGGGAATAATACCTTCATTACTGACTTCTAAAGCCTTTGCTTCTGTATGTGCCAAGTGACTTCCTTTCCCAGGAGACAAGGCTTGGTGAGTTACCATGAGACATCTGTATTCCTATTCACAAACTCAAAGCACTCAAATTATATTTCTGCTTTAAATTACCTGCTGAAGTGGTGTCTTTCTCTCTAAAGGGAGTTTATATTTAGACTGAGAGGGAGACTACTTCCAAAGTTAAGCTGAGTGCCTAAAATTTTGGCTCCCAAAATTACACAATGTGAACTATCCCTGAGTTTCAAGACAGATTTTGAGAGCCCACTCTGAAGTTATAGAAGAAGGACAGAATTCGTTTGAATCTTTGTTTTGCAAAATTATTTTTATTTCTGCATCTTGTGGATACATGGGAAAAAAGAAACTAATTTTGGAGAAAATTTCTGCTGTTCACTTTAAGGATATGTTGTCAAGCTAATCATTACATGAGTTCCAGCAATACTGCCTGCATTGTACTATTCTGATTTCATCAACTGTTAACTCTATAAAATCAAAAGGGGATAAAGTTCAAGATAATACTGATAAACGAGTATGCACTATGAAATGGAATAGTACTATAGCTACCATTCATTGGAATTTAGAGAATTTAGAGGTCAGAATTGCCCAAGTTGTACATTCTCTTATACATCACAAACATTGCCTTTGATCCAAATAAAGCTCTTAAGGACTGCGTCAGTTTGTACTTTTCACAGTGGTGAGTAGTTAAAAAGCACAAGAATCTTAATTTAGCCTCACTGCATGTTAGGTAGCTACTGACACTGCATCTCAATCTCCTCATCAAAAAGTGCCTTGAATGAGCTACTTCTAAAGGAAAGTCCTACCTGATTTGTTGACTTCAATACTCATGAGGTCTGAAACTTAACGCACCAGCTCCTGGGATTATAACTAGAATTTTATTGTGATTACAGGGTCAGCTTGGAGTAGAACAAGGAAAGAGAGGCTCTGAGTTCCACAGTAACCACAGTTCTGGATGTTCAGTTTTTTTGCAGTATATGTTGAGAGAGGAACTAGCAAGGAATATGTATTATTATGGTATATCCAAATTAGTAAGAGAATGTCACTGTTGCATAAGGCTTCAATAAGATGATCTCAAGTTTCTAGGCAAATCATCCTCCTGCCTGCTGAATAGTATCCATAACTGAGAAGCTGCTAGCTCTAGAAGCAAACTTCAAAGGTCCCTCAAAATAAAACTCACTCAAACTTTAGGTTAGAACTCAGAGTTTTCAGAAACCCACAGTGTTCAAAGCAGCTCTGACCTGCTTATGATTCAGGACTCCAACTTGTCATTTGGACTGGGGTAAGGAACAACCTCAATGTGTGTCAAAATACCTTAATATTGCTTCTTGTGACTTTCTTGATTGCTACTTTTAACCCAGATGCTCAGATAGCAGTTTGGGATAACAAGACAGACATCTCTATGCTTGAGTGTTGACTCGTCTTTCATCCCTGTAGTTTTTTTATTATCACCTAACAGCAGCTGTTGCCTAACAGACATTCACTGGCAGCCAATACAAAGGTCTGTGACCCTTACAAATTATAAATATACTAATCTGGGTATAGTGAATGTTAACTGGTCTTGATCATGAGTATAATCACTAAAGTAGCATAACTGGTAACATTATTTGTTTTGTAACATGGTGATAGCATAGATAGATACCATTTTAATTCAAGCGTGCAAGCAACTATCAACAATTAGGGACAAAGAAAGTTCTGGGTGGTTTTATGTAGGATAAAGACATGACAAAGACATATGCTAGGCAATGGACAAGATAAACACAAAGAATGACAGTTAGGCAGGACATCCTCCTAAATACACAAGAAGGCTAACAGCCAAAATCAAAACCAAGATAAACAGCATCAGGAGCAGAGAACAGCCCTTTTTAGAGGGAAGGAGGGGTCAACAGCAGAAAAATATGAGGCATAATCAAGGTAATCTGTAGAAGACAATCCCACTTCAATCTTGACGTCAGTCATGGGCAAGCATGATCACTTCAAGGTTGGTAATGAAGAAGCACTAGCAGCCATAGCCATCCTAAACACAGGGCATCAATTCCTTGATACTACATATTCACAGCTAATTCAGTGTAAGTGTTAAAGATCAAAAAGTTTCTATACAAAATTATGGTGATTAACAGTGTTTAAGATTTAGCCATTAATGAGAAATACTAAATTAATTAATTTAGTAGAATTACACTTTAATGTTGGACTGATTCTTCAGTCTTCTAAACACACCAATTGCAGCAATCTTTAATTCCCTAGTGGGCATGTATTCACTTGCAACATCTATCTTTGACTTTGGCTCTATCCTATTCCATGAAATAGGCAGGAGTGTTACTACTAAACTAATCAGAGTCATATCCAGAATGAGACTGCTCTTCAGTGTGTTAGGTAATGCTCACTTTTGCTTAACTTTAATCATCTTGTCTCTCTCACATACTGATTTTTATGCCTCCTTGTTCTCACTTTTCAAAAGTATGTTCTTTTTCTTTTCTGAAACAAAAAAAAATATTTTTTGTGAACATTTATTCTTTGTAAAAGGCTGCAGAGAAGTCACTCATACACAAGTACACTAACATCTTCTGTTTAGCTACAGATCGCATAGAAACAGGGTGGGTGGAGTGCAAACCCCAGCCAAGATGTCTCTTGCAAAGATGAATCATACCACAAAGGTGGGGATTTCTCTTCATTAACTGGAAAGTGAGTTCAGGCACTTAACTTTGAGGTGATTCAAGTTAACAAGGAAAACAACTGCTGCCCGGAGCAAAGAACTGGTGAACATTGCTTCATGATACTATCAGGAGTTCAAGGCCTCTGTTCAAGTGCAGGATAATGCAGGAACCAAAGTGAGTTGTGTAGGTCTATGATGGATCTCTTCATTTTCTCCCCAAGCTTCTTACTTACAGGAGACTTGAGCTTTGGACTCCTCACAGAGTTGGTGCTGGAAAATGTGAGGCACTGAGACCGATAGATTGCAAGACACTAATAATAAAGGGTGTGAAACAAAATTATTTCCTCTTGGATGAAAATGCCCTGATATGTTGTATGCAACAAAAAATGACTGGGCCTTATGGTCTTTCTATCATTGCTAGAGAAATGCATCTGAGTTTCTTTGAGAGTACTCTACTTTCATTACAAAAAGATTTGCCTCTTTTAACAAAAATATATGTCTTTGTAGAAGAAGAATCTAAACTTCTTAGTAGGGTTGTATATTGCTTCTTCTAATTACATTTTTTGTAGCTTGCCCACATTTCATCTGACTTGAGAAACTAAGAAGTTTCCATATAATCCAACCCTTTTTTTTTTCTCTAAAAATGTAGAAACATATATCTAGCTCAGAAAAGCAGTTAACACTACAGCATTTATGTACCTGATAAACAGTAAGTAGGTGAAATAATTTATCTTATTCTCCTCTAGCAGCATGACATAGCAACTGTGGTATATGTCTTCCACTGAAATGATAAACCATCTCATATTTCATGACCCTCAACTCTGCATAAAGTATGTTTTTGCTGATATACACATCTAAAACTAATGAAATTAAATTCTACACCGAATGCTCAGTTGTCTCCTCAAGGAGAATGACAAATTTTAATGCAAGAAGGGACAACACTGGAATGGTGCAACATTTTTCCACTTAAAGTAGACTCAAAACAGAAAAAAAAATGCACTTATGCTTACCTCAGCAGAAAAGACAGACACAGAAGCAAGTAAGTTTTGGGACTGATCAAAAATACCTAGAGCAACAAGTATTACCATAACGTACATATTCTGAAAAAAAACTAAGTGAGACATAATAGGATTCATTCTCACCAATATGTAGCCTGCAGATGCCTGTTCCTTCCTGTTTTCTATGAAGGAAGTTGACCTGAGGAACCTAGTCATAGGTGTCTCCCCATTACACATGCCCCCATGCCTGATCCTCTTACAACACTGAATAAGTTATCCTGCATGTTTTGATTTGTCATTCTTGCCTTCTCACAGACAGTATTCTTGAAACTATGCAGAGCACAGAGAAAATGGCAATTGGAAAGACCTTTCATCTTGGGAATAGGTGACAATATGCCAGTGACACAGTGTGTCAGTGCTCAGTGTTTTACAGGATCACAAATCTCATCCTTAGAAATACTTCTCTCCAAGGACAGTGGAAGAATGCAGCTCAGTAATACTGTATGTGCACTCAAAGTAAAGATCAAAACAATCATAAAACTATCCTCCTCTCTTTGGTATTGCCACAGCATTAAAATTAGCACTGTTTTATCTTCTTAACAAACACGTAAATACTTATATACAATTCATCAGCATTTTAATCCCACCTGATTTTTTTTTCTAAAATGACTTTTAGGTCGCTTTTAAATGCAATGTTACATTTCAAGGACTTTCTCATATTAGAAACACATTAGCAAATAATCTGAGTGCTGTCTCTGTTCCACTGGTACTAGATGTCAACCAACCTATAAATATACAGTCATAGAATATTTAGGTTGAAATAGACCTTCAAGATCAAGTCCAACCAATTACCTACCACTGCCAAATCAACCACTGAACTGTGTGCCTAAACAGCACTTCTACATGTCTTTTTTTGCAGAAGGCACTCTATCAGGTTATTGTCTTCAAGGGTTTTTTCATTAAGCTTGATGTCACTTGGTTTGTGATAGGCATAGCTTCCTGAGATATAATTTCCAATGCACAAGAGTGAAGTGAGGAGACTTTTTTACACAGTCCAGGTGGCCTTTTCCTCTGCTCGGTTTTTATTCTCTTTTTTAAGCAAATAGGCTATGAACTGAAGCTTCTGGATGCATTTTGTCTAAAGTCCCAAGAGGGAGTGCAGTGACAAAAGTTAATTCATGTAAGTTCATTGGCCCAAGGTTTCTCCCCTTCTTATGTGTACAGGACTAACCTCTCCCAGAAGCTGGCTTGACTTGTGCCTGGCCTGTTGCCATTACCTCCTTGGTTTTCTCGCTGTAGCTGTAATTTTCATCACATTTCTGGTTTCATCATCAAACTCACTCCTCACATTAAATTCATAAGCAGAAGGGTAAAGCCTAAACATAGGCTTGTCAGATAAAAGTCTATAAATGCTTACAGTTCAGTAGCAAAGGCCAGCTGTGTATGCAGAACCTTAGTGGGCAATGTGTGCTGTAACAGCCTTCATCTTGGAGATCATGTCAGGACAGGAAAAGTCTTAACCCCCAGGACATTGTGGGGATGAGGATGCTGCATGCTAAAGCACAAGAAGGGGTTTCCTTTCCCAGCATGTCATGGTAAAGGAGCATTAGTTTGCATGTGCCTCTCAATCATCCTGCAAGCAGGAAATAATCACAACACAAACTCCAGAAGGCAAATAACACAAAAGGCACAGGTAACTGTGTCTTAGTGGCAACATCATGATCAAAGTATTCAAATAAAGAGATGTTTATACCTCAAGTACCCATGAAACAACTTCCAAGTTCACTAACTCAGTAGAGGTCCAGCTATATACAGATGGGTTCAGGGCCAAGTTAGCAAGCTGGCACTAGCTCAAGGTTGCCTTGAAAGTTATCTTTTGCAGTACTGATTTATCCTGGCCGCATCTTGCAGACAGGGAGGTTACAATGTCAAAAGCCAGGGAACTCAAAATGCGGCATTCTAAATCTGTTGCAAGTAAAGGACTTTTTACACAGATTTGCAAAGGGATTTTCTGGGATTCCACACTGAAAGTTTCCACAGTTAAATGGAGAGGGAAAACAGAGGAAGAACAACTTCCCTGAGAAAAAGAATTTTGAAAAATGAGGACACTGTCTGGCAGGACTGTTTTTCTCTTCACATTCCTTTCTTTCAGACAAGATGTTTACAAGTACTTAGTAATTTACACCTATAATCATATAGTGAATATTGTTCATCATGATTTTATCTCCTTTCTGTTAAGAACCTGACCCTCTTCTAGTTGTGGAATACATGTGTTAATAGTTTAAAATAATTCTGGGAATGTCATTGTAGTATAAAGATTTAAATATATGACTATCCTTTAGCTGTAACATCCATCAAACAGGTATTTCAAATTTTGATCAGAGCTTTAGTGTCTATGATTTTGTATATAAGATATGTATGTCTGTTTTAAATTTCAGGCTATTATATATATTAATAGCAAATCTATCATAAAAATAATTTGAAACACAGGGCAATACCATGGGCAATGGTTGAGTGTTTCTTTGTGATAAAATATCAACTATATAACAATTAATAATAAGGATTTTTTTAAATATATGGTAATAAAGAGATATGCATATCAAAGTCAGAAACTGGTAGACTAGAAATTATTGAATATCCAAAATTAAAATGCCAAAGGTAGATCAGCTAAATAAATGAGAAACTGATTGACTCAATTAATTGTCTCAAAGGAAATGAGCTCTCCATCATTTATCAACAGTCCTGGCTCACTGGAGAGCTCCCTGAAGACTGGCAGCTGGCTGATGTGGTGTCCATTCACAAGAGAGGTCAGAAGGAGGATCCATGAAATTATAGACCTCTCAGCCTTAACGCAGTACCATGCAAAATAATGGAACAGATCATCCTGAGTGCAATCACAGGGCACCCACAAGATGGCCAAGGTCCAGACAGAATGGTTTTAGGAGGGACAGGTCCTGCCCAACCAACATGAACTCCTTTTACAACCAGGTGACTCATCTGGTGGGCATGAGGAAGGCTGTGGATGTAGTCTACCTGGACTTCAGCAATGCCTTTGACACTGTCTGCTGTAGCAAACTCCTGGCCAAGCTGTCAGCCCATGGGTTGGACAGGGGCACTCTGTACTGGGTTAAGACCTGGCTGGAGGGCTGGGCCCAGAGAGTGATGGTGAATGGAGACACATCCAGTTGGCATCCAGTCACTAGTGGTGTGCCCCAGGGATCAGTGCTGGGCCCAGTCCTGTTAATATCTTCACTGATGATCTGGATCAGGGAATTGAGTCCAGCACCTGTAAGTTTGCAGATGACACCAAGTTGGGAGCATGTGTCGATCTGTAGGAGGGCAGGAGGGCTTTGCAAAGGGACCTGGACAGGCAGTCTGGTGCCATGGGTTTTAACAAGTCCAGGTGCTGGGTGTGGCCACAACAACCCCAGGCAGCATTACAAGCTGGGGACAGAGTGGTTGGAGAGCAGCTAGGCAGACAGAGACCTGGGAGTGCTGGTAGATACCAGACTGAACATGAGCCAGCAATGTGCCCAGGTGGCCAGAAGAACCAATGGCATCCTGGCCTGTATCAGGAACAGTGTGACCAGCAGGACCAGAGAGGTCATTCTGCCCTGTACTCAGCACTGGTTAGGCCACACCTTGAGTACTGTGTCCAGTTCTGGGCCACTCAATTTAAGAAAGATGTTGAGGTGCTTGAACGTGTCCAGAGAAGGGCAACAAGGCTGGTGAGGGGGCTGAGGGAGCTGTGGTTGTTCAGTCTGGAGAAGAGGAGGCTCAAGGGAGACCTTATTGCTCTCTACAACTACCTGAAAGGAACAAAGCCAGCTGTGGGTTGGTCCCTTCTCCCAGGCACCCAGTGACAGAACAAAAGGACTCAGTTTCAAACTGCACCAGGGCAGGTTTAGGCTGGACATTAGGAAGAAGTTCTTCACAGAAAGAGTGATTACCCATTGGAACAGGCTGCCCGGGGAGGTGCTGGAGTCACCATCCCTGGAGGTGTTTAAGAGGAGGATGGGCAAGGCACTTAGTGCCATGGTTTAGTTAATTAGAAGGGTTAGGTGATAGAAGGGACTCAGTGATCTTAGGGGTCTTTTCCAACCCAGTTAATTCTGCAAGTCTGTGATTCTGTGAGTTCAGCAATATAGAAATAAGCAACTAGGTTTAAGGGTATCAAACAGAATATTGTTTATCGATTTTTGAGGGAGCAAGCAAACTTTCAGATGAGGAGTGTATCATGCAGTAATGCATGATCAATAAGATGAACACCTACAACTGTAGTTCATTAGATGAGTAAGCAAGAACCTCATTCAGAGTGACAACATTTGTCCTGTTTCATTAATTAATTGCATATCAGAATTCTATCAGGTAGCTTAAAACAGGTCACAGATAAACTAATTCATATAGGTGAGGATGATTTCCTTCATGGACAATTTCTGGCTGATAATTTGAGTGAATTATCTAATTTAATACAACAAGTAAATAAACATCTTCTCTGTAGCAATCCCTGTTGATATACAGAAAGCCTTCAAAAGGCAATTTAATTTCCAAAGTCTCTTACTAATATTTATTACTATATTTTAATGCCATTGCATTTTCTTTTTCTAGCATTTGTCAATGCATACAGCAAATTTGTCTTGTATCTAGGTAGGATCAGTCCTTCCCCTTTAGATTCAGTGTTTATTCCCTGTGTGGATAATGGAAGAATCAGGTGCTTCTTAAAGCCTCGGTAGTCCTGCCTGCTGAGGCTAAAGTATCTCAGGTTACCTCTGCCTTTTGTCTGCTAAGTTGGAAAGCTCTGCAAAGGCTGCTGCTCATTATTTCACATACAGACAGATTCCTGGGGATGGAACCATACCATGCACCAATCCTTGTCAAAACAAGCCAGCAAAACAATACCCATGAAAAATGTGCTGTCATGCTGACATTTACTCTCAGGAGAGAAAAAAAAATAAAAGAGAGAGAGAAAGGGAACAAAACCAAATGTTTAGGCTTGGATGCCTACTGAAGGAGGTGGCATGTCTTGTGGTCAGCAGTCCAGCAGTTACAGCACCCACATCAGAGATATGTGGGTCTCAATTAAGGGATTGCCCTTCTCCGGGTGAGCTTCATCAGGACAGCTGTGTGCTGTGCTAGATGGAGCAGTTGTTCTCATTGGTTCCTCTCTGCTTTATGTATTATTCTGAAATACTTAAAGCAGAGTGAGAATTAGTAAGAGGAAACTTAAGCCTCAATTCCCTCTTTAAACCAAGTGCTTCCTGTCTTACATTTACAATATTAGTGGTGTCAGCAGAAGAGATTGAGGCAACATTGTCAGAGGACCCTCATGTTCACCTCATGTCCATGGAAAGCTCAAGATGAAGTAACCTTTATTAGGGGAAGAAGGCAAATCCTTGTATGCAGCACCCTGGAGGAAGGCAGAGGTGACACCCCAATGTGGAGAGGCCAAGCCTGACTCCAGAAAGCCAACAAGCAATTAAAAACAAAACAGTAGCAAAAATAAGCAGGGTTAAGTAGCATGATGTACAACAACCTCAGTCTGCCAGCCAACTCACCAACATTAAAGGCCTGCATGCTTCTAAACAGGATTTGAACAAAAGAATTACTCTCAGTTTGCAAATCACAGAGGTATGAAGACCAAGAGGCAGCCAATGTAGTGTCTCTCCCATTTTGCTCCTGGAAGTACAAGGACCTCACCCAGCAGAAAAATGTGGTAAAAATCATTTACGAAAAGATCAAACTCCTCTAAATTTTCTTTACAGCTTCCTGTCACTTTTATGTATGAGACATATACAAGTTATTTTCAGTTACTTTGAAACTGTAGGGGTTTTTTGTAAATATGTTATTCTGAGAAAAGCACTTTGCCTGGGTCTAATCAGAAACTAATTAGGATCAGCATATACTTTTCTGCACAGTTACTGTTTCATCTGGAACAGCTAAATGTACAAACCCAGATCTAATCAAACTGAGATGCTTAGCGTTGGAAGCATTATTATCTGAAGAGTCTTCTCCAGTCAACAGAAAAAGAAATAGCAGCATGATTCAACTTACCTTGTATCGTGAATCGTCCTCTAAAAATCATTAGAGCTCCTCCTTGATTATAGAGAGGGAGTGATGTAGTTGCCTGAGCACTGGTAGACAGCACTATTTTGAGTGCCCTGGAGTACCCACCTGGCTTGCACCTGCTTCTCTGGAAGAGCACATATCTCCCCTAAGTCCAATGGCATATATGCCAGGTACAGGCAGATGTTTCAGGTACCCTGAACATCTTTAACCACTGAATGATTTTAAAGCATAAAGTGAAGTGGCCCATCCTACAGCAACATGATCCAGCTTAAGGAGAGTAAAGGCAGGTGTCTCCTTCAGAAAGTTGGGAAGGAGACATGGTCCTCTTTGAACTAAACAGAGAAAGAAAGAAAAGGGAGAGAAAATGGAGAGAGAGCAGGAGAGGTAGTATCAACCTCATAGTCCTTCTTTGGTTGTGGTGGGGAAGGAGAGACATCCTAGGCTGCTGCCTCCAGCCTGAGATGACCCCAGTGATGTTTGCCCCGAGGAAGCCAGCATAGCCCGGGGCTTTTATTATGTTCCTGGTTCATTCATCATACCTCTACCTGTCCCATACCCTTGTCACATTCCAGGGGTCTTTCTTATGTGCCTGCAGCAGTCAGCATCATGCAACTTCCACCTGTCTTTGCCATCCACTCTCCACCACAACCCATGGGCAGTTGCTGTCTCAGTGAGCACAGATGACACATCAGGTGGGTCATTCAGGGTGACCTTTTGTTGAGACACTTCTCAGTTCTTAATGTAATCACAATGATCACAAGGTGATTTTCATGCTCCTGAGCTGGAAATCTAGACTGCCCGTACAGAGAAGCAACATCTAAAATTTTTCCCAGACTACACTGATTTCTAATTTGGGCACCTATAGTAGATACCTATGGGACATCCTGTAATAACCCCTACTTTGTGAGGCCAAGTGAGGTGGATAGAGTGCTAATATCTAAATACATATTGGAAATGTTTGGAGGGCGACATGCAAGCAAGAACAAGAATCCCAAAGTATATAATATGTCACTTAAGGACGCCAGATTATAAAAACTCAAATGAAGAGATCTGTGATAGTATTGTTCAAGCCCTCTACCAAGACCAACCAAATATACCAAGGAATTAAGAAGGTGAACTTCAAAGTCTTTCATTCAATTTCTTTACACAAATACAACATTGTTTTGGTCTTCTATGTTCAGGAACACCAAAAATATCATATAGGTACTACGTTTAAAACAACTTCAATATTCAACAACTGCTCCAGCCTGTTCTACTTATTTGGACCACTAAGCAGCTGATAAAGGTGAATGTCTTTGTTTTCAAGGTGCATGGAAGATTGTTTGTGTATGATATTGATCAAGGGAAAGGAAGATCATTTGTGCATGATATTGAACAGGCACAATCTGTGCATTTGTAGAGATCTGGTCATTTCAACCTTCAGCACGCGATAAGAGAAACAGGTGCAGTGCACAACTGATCTTAAACAACAGAGACACTGATGGTAGGACTAAGAAAGAGTGTCAGCCTTGATAAGGGATGAGAGACACTGTTGAGAAGTCTCAGAAGGAGCAGCACTGTTGGAGGCCAAAAATAAGGATAAGATGTAAATCTTTGAAGAAGACAGACTGTATAATCTGAGGGGGGAAGGGAGGAGTGAGGGAGAAAAAAAATAAAGGGGTTTGTAGATTATATGTGCACCCACAAATCATCCAAACACATTGGACAAAAGCCCAGTTCCACACCCCAGGCTCTTGGCTGGCTGCCAAGAAGCACCATGGGCAACAGGATCAGATTAACTGCACAGGCTAAGAGAAAGTATGAGTGAATGTATGAGCATCTGCTTGTCATGAAGTTACAGTAATAAGAACATTGATGCTCTTCCCTTCGCAACAGTCACAGCTAAACAGCAGAAGACAAAAATTAATTATTAGCCTGCTGAGATGTATATATGTGGGTATATATACACTTAAAATATAACTCCATAATATAGCTTAAATTTCAGCCAGAGTATTTGTGCACAGTGACATGGGATGGCCTGAGCAGATTCAGCTTTATCTTTCTAAATGCTTATAAAATAATTCAAAACTTGTCCCTCAAACAAAAATTTAAGGGTGACAAAGCAAGGTCAATCCAAAGCTAACAAGAGAACAGCAAAAAAAAATCCTTTGAACAGATCTTGAAGCTGAATGATGTGATAGAGCTACTTTCTAGCAAGATATGCAGTGCATGAACTTGATGGCAATAATAATGCTGTTATCATCATGGAAACACTGGGTTTAAACTTAATATTTTTTTTCCGCTGATAAACTCTCCCCTCATTCATCCCAAGGATTTATAACCTAGACTGCTGCAAGTATTTCAAAATGAACCACACTGTGTATCTGTTTGTCCTATTTCTACAAGAACTGAAAGACAGTGCATTTATAAGGTGAATACTTTAAAGTCTAGACACCAGAAACCAAGTAGCAAAGCTAGAGGATCTGCTGAGGTCTCTGGGGAGCCATGCAGTGAGTATAGCTGTGTTGAAAGCTGGCCCAGGGCTCAGCAGCACTCTACAGTAACTGAACAGTAGCTGAGGCAGAAAATCGGGGGTGGCAGTATCCACCTGGCTGCAGTAAAATAAAAGTAACAGACAGATATTTGGTGGTCACACAATGTCTTTATGTCCTTGTCAGGAAAATAAAAGTCATATAGTAAGAAGGCCAAAAATGGTCTTCAATTTTTTTTTCTGGCAGTATATTAGAAAATTGTTTGCTCTTCCCTAATGAACACATTTGTTTGTGAAATTTATGGATAAAAAATATATTTACATTTCAAAATTTTTGTGTTGCAAAGTTTTTGGTTAAAATATCGATAATTATTGTAAACAGTGACAAAACCATCATGTTAATCTTGCTAATAGAAGGCACATTCAAACCAGCTGCAATCAGAAGTGCTGATTTTGTACACATCTTTTTCAGTATCTCGTCCATCATTTCAGAGATTTTCCAGACTTACTGAAGCAACAAACTCCTGTGATCAAAGCTGGGGTGACAAAAGTCTATGCAAGAAGTGAATCAGATCTGTGGCAGGAGAAAAGGAGGGACAGAGAACACTCTGCTTTCCACAAATTGAGAGAGTCAGTCATTAAGTGATCAGTCAACCTCATGCAATGGCTGATGATGCCTGAACGCATGCTTTTCAGACAAGGACATAGCTGCAAGGAGTTTTCTCTAACATCCAGGAAAGAAAATGGCAGTGCCTTTCTGCTCTGCTACTTTTGACTAGCCTGTGATAAGGAGGAAAATTGGTCCATAATACTTAAAGACGAAATATGTCATTTTCTGATGGTTACAGCATAATGTACAAATCCTCATTTGGGTTTTCTGACTGATTCGCCAGTAGTAACATTTGAGGTGAAGCTTTAAAATACAATAAACTATATTTCTTTCAGTATCTTCTATTAAAAACTGCCTCCTGAGTTGCTAAATAATGGACAAGTTTCAGTTAAACAATAAATGAAGTTGCAGGAGAGGAGAGCAGTTTAGAGCTGTAAACAAGAAAACAGCACTCCAGTGCAGTTGGAGCACCATTGATGGTTTTCATTCTTTGGATGCTATAAGTGAAGTCTCCTTTTAATACATTCATGTCCACTGACAAACAGTTAGAAAGTGTTCACCAGTGGGGGGCAAGGTGGGGGGCAAGTTTTCTAAAGAGAATTTTGCTCTCTGTAACATTAATTTGCTTTGCTTCAAAACAGCAGCTGTCACATGTCACCACCTACATAACTTAGTAAGCGGACAGTCCCAGTGCCCCAAGGAGGAATTGAGACTCTACAGCTGAGGACAGCAAATCCTAGACTTCATATTAGCCACCCAGAGTCCATTGTAAACAAGACAAGGAGGAAATACAAATGCCCTCATTTTGTGTCACTACCCAGAAGCTTCAACATTTGTCCAAGATGTGGAATATTTTGTATCCAGGCCAAGAAGCTCAGTCATATATTCCCTACTTTTTTCCAGTCAGTTGTGAAAAAAATGAGCTTTAACCCATGTTAATGTTTATGAACTTCTCCACAGAAGACATAAAAACCAAAACAAAACTAAACTTTGTTAAAAAAACAAAAGCAAAACTAAACTAAACAAACCCTCGAAGTATACAGTATAAATCTGTGAAAATATACATATTTTAAAATCTCATGGAGCAGTTATTGAAAGGTCAACAGATGCAACAAGTCTTGTATAAATCGAAGAGGGCTTTCACATACCCCTCTGCTTTTGCACATAAAAAAACCCCACACCTACACAAGAAGAGAGTCATTGCCACTGGGAGCTCACAAGCATGATTGTGGAAGGCAAATGATGGCTACAAACAGGTGGGACCAAGTACAACAATCAACTGAGATTCTCTTTTGACTAGTGCCATATTCTGCAACCAGAGCTTAAAAGAGGCAATTTTTGTTCCCAAATCCCATCTTTGCAGATGCTTCTTTTTACTTTCTTCCATCTTAAGGGAAAGGAAATCTACTTCCCCATCTGCCTGTGCTTCCTTTTGACCATATTTTGCCATGCTCCTATCCAAGTTCATGCTTTTCAGAAGAGATTTGGCATCAAGGATTACCTTTTCAAAGATAATCTTAGCAACCAAAGCAAGCAGCATGGGAGGAAAATATTGCTTAATGCTATGCATTTCACAAAATAATAAGTTTTCAATTAGATTAGAAAAATACCAGCAACATCTGCATTCAAGCCTGTTCTTCTGGGAGTATTATAACCCTCCGTGGCTTTTTGGTGTGTTGTTTGCTTTGTTTGGGTTTGGGGTTTGTTTTTTTTTCTTTCCAGGGGGCAGAGCCAAGGCAAAATTTAATGGAGCATAGTTTTGTTTTGTTTCAAGTGTGTAGTCTTAACAGGAGCCCATAATAAGCACTTGTCATTCCATTTCTCCTCATAGGAATACACTTGGCACTCCCCATAGCAGCACATTAAAAACAAACTAGGCAAACACAGTGTGATCAATAGAGCGCTGTTTCCACACTGTGATGTATCAAGGGATTCTTTACAAGGCTTAACATTTGAAACTCTTGATGAGGGGTCCTCATTTTCCCCTTTTTATTAAAAAATAATATACCTTAATTCATACATTGGGACTACTAAAAAAAGTACAATTAAGGATTTGCACAGGGTTACAATAGAAAGACCTTAGACTGTGAAGTCCTTGGACACATGTTCCTGATGCTCCTCCTAAAGTTAGGCTGCATTTTTTTATGCCAAACACAGTAAAATAAGAAACTATAGTAGAAGTAAATGGTAAACACTGGAGGATGGATTCATAGCTCTGTGGCACTTTGAAGTCTTGATCTAGGAGTGAAAATTAACTGCAGTTAAACATCAAGTATCACAGAAGCTACCAAACATAATTCTTTCCCAGCTCTCCTCAAAAGTGAGTTTAAAAGTTGAAGTGAGGAATTAACTTCAGACTGGTGGTCTGTATTTAGACCTAGCAAGAAATCATTGAAAGGAAAGAATGGCAACCCTGAGACACAAATAAAATGAGCTGCCAAGAAGATTTTTCACAGTCATAATTATTTTTGAAATCTCACAGCTTGCTTTTCTTCAAGTAGAAAGCAAATCTCTTCAGTATTCTCTTTCATGACAACTTGGGCATCAGCTCTCTCAGAACTGATTTTCACTTGCAGTGGCATTGTTAATTATTATAATGAGATATGCAAGAGTCTAAGCCTTAAAAAAAAAAATAATAATAAAAACAACAGCAACCAGATATGGTGCCTCATTGTCTATTTAATTAGAACACAATAAAGTGTAGAATTTATTCTTTTTAATGTTTTGCAGGCAATTTTCACACATGTGGTAAGTCTGTTAGGAATTTCATGCATAGTTAGGTTTAAAGCTTCCCTGATGTTTGTCAGATACAGCTGAAGCAGTGATTTTGTGTTGTAGATATAATTAGGTGGCATATTGCCATAAGTTTCCCTTTTCCCCCCATCTTTTTTGCAACTCAGATGTCAAAGCAAATTATTGATCTGCTGTAAGACGTGAGTGGGCCAGTTACAGAGAAACAAACTGAGGCTAAATTTTCATTAGTTTTTCATTGAAATGTGCAAGATTCTGAAGCTTATTCTCATGTACATGGCCTGTGTTCCCCAGTCTGCTCCTGTTGCTCTCTTATCCTAAGACAGCTTGTCATTGAAATGTTCTCACCTGGGAAATAATTGCTTGTTTCACTTGGGATGTTGGTGATTGTGTGTCCTCCTCACAAGAACTATCACCTCTGCTGGGCTTTTTTGATTCACCTGACAATGGAAAAGTCAAGAATTGAAAGAAGGAGAAATGTGTCTGCACAGTGTTTGAGAGCTGGCCCACCACCATGCTAAACTAACAGCCAAAGGCTGCAGAAGCAGGAGATGCCATCATTACCTGGCTACAAGTGAAGGGCATCTCACAAGAAGAGCAGACAGTGAGATCCCCACCACCCCAAAGGGTTGCCCAAAAGCTGTATGCCTAGAAGTTGGCAAAGTTTGCAGGCATCTATGGGCACCTTGTGCTGACAAATGGTCTCACAGCTGTTTTTCAGAGATCATGTAGACCTGTTCAGAGAAATTTTATCTCTCTTTCTCTCCTTCTGCATAGCTTTTCCAAACCAGGGGAAGGAGAAAGTGGCAGGATATTTAGGAACTGTTCAATGGCTGTTTCCAACCATGTCTGCTCTCTGTGGACTCAGACAAGAGACAGAGTTTGCTTGCCCTAAATCTCTTGTCAGTTCCCTTCACTGCCAAAGATGGGGAATGTAACTCATCTCATCCTTAGGCAGGCACTTCAAGCAGGACAGGTGAGATGCATCTTCAAGCATCTATTTAAAGTGCTCAAGAATTCTGACACCTAGCAGAAAATGCAGATGACGTATCTGAAATTACACAAGATAAACACCAGTCCAAAGTCCAGAGATAGTGATCTAATCCTTTCCTGCACATGCTGTACAGATGTTTTGGGAAACACACATTCATCAGCACCTCCTGTAACAGCAGGCACAAAATGGAAGAGAAAAATTATTTACCTTTGTTTTCATTTTAAACCCCTTTGCTGTGATGTTTAAAGCTTTGTTAATTTCAAGGAGAAGGTGAATTTCCTTGGTGATATAACCAAGGTAACTTTTAAAAATACCCATACACCTGGATAATTTTGCCTTTATTTTAATATCTAAATATTAAATTCCAAATGCTTCTTACTATCAAAATTACATTACATATTATATAGGTAATATGCAAAGTGTTTACATCTATAATGATAAATAATAATTCCCATAGTAATATATACATTTCTGGTTTCAAGCTCTGAGCACAATTTCTTCAACAATTCTGGTTGCATTTCAATTGCTTAGTTACCATATAGATAATTTGAAGATTTCATCAGTGCTAAATCAAATCTTGAGTCTTGAGACTTGCCAGAGAAGCAAAAGTGCTGACTCTTCATATTGAGTCAGACTTGAACTCTTTCAAGTAGCACTGGGCCAAATGAACGCCTACCTGCCTCCTTTCTTTGCAGTACTTTTCACTCTGGTGCACCTGCACCAGCCAAATATGGTGCTCATTTTGCAAGGTGAATGACAGTAACACACAAATTCTAAGATTTAAAAAAAAATTTGCCACAAAGTTAGATGATGCTGAAGCAGTTACAGTATGAAATCACCTCCCTGAGCCACAGCTGTTATCCCCTGCTCTGAACAGGAACAGACTGATGATTTTCCTCCTTACCTATTTCTTCATACCTCTGTGGCATGCCAGTGAATCCCGTAGCATTTCTAACATTACAGCAGTTCTGCAGTGCTGTAATAGCACTCTGTATAGCAGAGTCCAGATTTACAGCTTTTTTCAGCAGACAATTTATTATTTTAATGTTTTTTTCCCACCATCTGTTATACTGGGAATGATGGAGACTAGCACTAATGTGTCTAAATCCAAATTTTACTGCAAATTGCCCAACTTTATGTTCTGTGTACTGTAGTCCACACTCAGACATTATTATTCACCATGTACAATGTGTAGTGAAAGATGGGCTGGATATATATGATCATGTGTTACTGTATCTACCATGAGGAAGTGAGAACAGCAGCCCAGGATACAGCTCTCAGCATTTTTTTAACAAAACACTGAAATATTTCTTTTGCTTGGTTGGTTTTGAGAAGGGATAAAAATAAAATATTAAACTTCTTTGTAATCTTTTAATTGAAAGAGATTACTTTTCAGAAGTACACCCAAATTATGCACATTGCAACCAAAGTCCCAACATCTAGAAACAAGCCCTGTGAATTTTTGAACTTGATGACCTTAAAAAGATCTTTTCTAACACAAGCCACTCTTTAAATGTTCAAAGCCAGGATGGATTGGATCTTGAGCAGCTTGGTTTAGTAGAAGGTGTCCCTGTTTATGGAAGGGGGTGTTGGAATTAGATGACCTTTAAGGTCCCTTCCTATCCAAACCATTCAACAAATTGCCATCCTCAGAAACTTAAGAACACACAGCACCATGAGAAAATAGAGAAAATGCCTCCATTGCTCATGTAAGACAAGTGAAGCAGGGAAGTGAACGTCTACCAAAGCAATTGTACACTTGACATAACCATATGAATGACTGCATGTAAGTGTCCATCTGCATTCTTTTTCTGGGTCTTTGTCACACCAACAGCCACATGGCCAAATCTTGTCAAACGAGGGTGGGCAGAATGCTGTGTCTTCATTGATTGATAGTTCAGACCTGACGAATACCACATTTGGGGGTAGCTTCTTTTTTTTTCTTTTCTTTTTATTTTCTTTTATTTATTTATAATGTAAAAGATAGGAATGTGCAAGTTTCCACAGGGGATGGCCACATCTCTGAGCTCCCAGTAGAAACAAGCTCCAGCAAAGCTGCATAGAGCAATTCCTGTCTAGGGAAAATCCTGAAGCCTCAGGAGAGCCTCAGCAGGCAGGGAGAAATGTCAGAACAAGGAGGGTGGCCGTCTGTCCTGATATGTCTGTCCGGGCCTGGAGAGCAGAGGCAGCTTTCCCTTCCCTTGTCTCTTGTGTAGAGCTTCTCTGATAGTAAGGCAAATCCTTCCACCTCTGCATGGGCATGAAGCAGAGAAACAGGTTCACTCTTATCACAGAGTCATCCTGGCAAAGACACTTACACTTCTGGCAATGATTTGAGCATCCGCAGCAACCAGCAGATAAGGGTCACCTGTTTAGATAAGAGAACTTCATGCAGGCCATGTGACTGATGTGCCTGAGCCCTGGAGCAGAACAGGGTTCTGACCACAACTTCTAGACAACAGCAACAATCCCACAAACTGACTGCACTTCGCAATCATTCCTATGGAGAAAATGCACTTTCAGAAGGTTCAGAGGTATAAAAGGAAACAATAAAAACAGATTACACAAGTCCATGCCTGCTAAAGGAGAAGAGAAAGCAAGACACTAAATTGTTCCTCCAAAGGAAGCCTGTCATGAAGAAGCCAAGAAAGGACTTGGTGAAATTCTTCTCATGGATCAGCACATCCACTTATCAATACTACCTCTCTCCTTATGTTTCATGACCCATAATAGCAAAAGCACTGTACTGAACCATGCTCACAAGTGTACACAAAGATGACTTGCTTTATTCTGCTCATTCCCACCAGCTAGGTGCTATGTAGAAGTTACAACTGCTGTTTCATTAAGACTAATATTGATAGAAAGAACAAGGAGATTATGCGCAGGTCAAAACGACACACCCAGTGGGTTTTGGTTATTATTCTCAGACATGCCTCTGTGGTGGGCACAGGTCTTATGAAACAGGAGGTCCCCCACAGCCATATGGAGAATGAGAGACATTTTAGGCTCATTAGGGAGATCTAGGAGGGGAAGGCAGCTTATGTCATGACTGTCAGATATGGCTGCCAAATGTATGGAAACAGGTCAAGCAATGGTCCTGAAAAAACAGAGGGAGGAACTGCTGAACAGACTGGAAATACTGGGGTGTCTGAGAAAAGGCAGACATCAGAGCATTTGGCAGGAAAACCATATTTGACTGAGAGGAAAACAGTGGCAGGAGTGCACAGGTTTGTCCACAGTCACTCAGGCAGTTAGAGATAATTAGCAAAGTTGAATTCTAGATATGTCACCCTATAGTTGGTCCTGCTTCTCCCATAAATGCTGCCATGGTGTTAAGTACAGTCTGGTGGACAGGTCTCCTGCTTCAAGCATAGTACATTTTTATAGAGTTGTTAGCTGCACTTCCTTACCAGGAGATAGAGAGACAATTTTTCACATTACGCTGGAGGTCAGGAGTTTAACTTTTCTAAAAACAAAAAAAGAAATCTCTTTGTCGTACAGTGACATTCTTGCTGAAAATCCCCTGGAAATTACTTTCTCTTCCTCTGAAATCATTCTTCTTGTCTGATATTCAAACTGAATGTTGGATAAAGGATGTAAACATGAAAATATTTTTTTAACTGGCCAACATGACCGATGAGAGGTTATGCGCATGATTTCCATTTTCACTCTGAAAAGGAATGAAGGAGGTTTCTCAATAATGAGCAGGGACACTAGTGTCCATCTCCCTTTGGAACTCTCCTTTCTGAAAATGCATCCCAGACCCATGCAAACACATGCTCACTCCTCTGAGGATCATCATTGCACCTGGAGAACTCCTTACCTGTTCTCCAGGTACATCATCCAGACTCAATCCACCCTCCCCATCCAGCCCAGACCCCTTTTCCAGGCAGCGTTCACCAGGCCCCTCTGGGCAAACCTCATGTCACTGCCCTGTGATGTGTCTCAAGTGTAGGCTAGCCAAGTGGAAGCAACATTGCAGCACCAGATAAGGCCTCTTCTCCTCTTGCAAAGAAACAAACTCAGAAGGCTAGTGAATCAGATCAAACTTCAAAGTCAGCAATTTAAACTTTTCTTGATTCTGCCAGATGGAAGCAGCAGAGCACACACCTTGACCCTCATGTGATGTCCTTTGCACTAGCCTCTCCCTTCTGTCAATAATCCTGTCAAGACAAACCTTGCGACAGGCAAGAATTTAGTAACTTGTTTGTGCCAGAGTGTGCATACATCCTGTTGTACCATTGCCTAGCAATAACATTCAGCAGGAGCCTATTTCCTTATTTTCCTGTTTTCCTGAGTTGTCTTTATAGGCATACTTGCATACCAGATATCTTTGGTGCCTAGAACACATGCAATGAACTGTCCTGGACAGCATTTCTCAGTCCTCCTTAAAATTCCAGCTCAGAACTCAGTTCTAAAGATGTATTTATAACATTTACACACACAATGAAGTCAAATATGCCAAAGTTAATGTTCTAATAGCTCTTTATATGAGTGAGAGATGGTATGCAACTCCAAGAAAACACAGAACAGAACTTTAACATATAACGTTATCCTTAAAAATATGTGGCTTAAGTGGCAACACTCTTAAGGAAGGTTTTGATAGAAGTCTTGTGAATGCCTTATTCATAACCATTTTGACCAGCTCCAACAGTTAACAAAAAGGCTCTTCTTGGACATTCCCTCATGAAGGAAAAGGAGGCAACACATGATTCAAGAAGGAAACATCAAAATATCTAGCACTGTCCAAGCCTGTTGCCTCTTTATTGAGACATACCATCACACAAACATAAATCCATCAACTGCAGTGCACTAACAGACGTATTATATACATACCCTCCATACCTTAAAAACATAGAATCAGTCAGGGTTGGAAGGGACCACAAGGATTATCCAGTTCCAACCCCCCTGCCATGGGGCAGGGACACCCTACCCTGGATAAGGCTGGACAGAGCCTCATGAAGTCTGGCCTTAAACACCTCCTGGAATGGGGCCCCAACCACCTCCCTGGGCAACCCATTCCAGGCTCTCACCACTCTCATGGTCCTCCTCATGTCCAGTCTGAATCTCCCCACCTCCAGCTTTGCTCCATCCCCCCTAGTCCTGTCACTACCTGATAGCCTAAAAAGTCCCTCCCCAGCTTTTTTGTAGGCCCCCTTCAGATACTGGAAGGCCACCTCGGAGCCTCCTCTTCTCCAAACAGAACAGCCTCAACTCTTTCAGTCTGTCCTTATGGCAGAGGTGCTCCAGCCCTCTGATCATCCTCGTGGCCCTTCTCTGGACACACTCCAGCATGTCCACATCCCTCTTGTAACAGTGGCTCCAGAACTGGACACAGTACTCCAGGTGGGTTCTCACCAGAGCAAAGTAGAGGGAGAGAATCACCTCCCTCAACCTGCTGGCCACACTCCTCCTGATGCAGCCCAGGATCTGGTTGGCTTTCTGGGCTGCAAGTGCACACTGCCAGCTCATGTTGAGCTTCTCATTCACCAGCACACCCAAGTCCCTCTCCTCAGGGCTGTTCTCAAGCCAGTCACTGCCCAGCCTATATCGGTGCTTGAGGTTGCCTCAATCCAGATGCAGGACCTTGCACTTGGTCTTGTTGAACCTTGTGAGGTTGGCTTGTGCCCGCCTCTCCAGCCTGTCCAGGTCCCTCTGAATGCCATCCCTGCCCTCCAGCATGTCTGCTGCACCACACAGCTTGGTGTCATCAGCAAGTTTGCTGAGGCTGCACTCAATGCCTCTGTCCACATCACCCACAAAGACATTGAACAAGACTGGTCTCAGGACTGATCCCTGAGTGACTCTGCTTGCAGTCCTGTTGCTCTCTGCATGAGCCTCTTACAAGTGTGACCATGCTGACTGTGTGCAGGCTAAGGATATGAGCAGACAGGTGAATCTAGAGGCTTCCACTCCATGATCTGGTCATCTTTTATCTTAACCTACAACAGCCTTTTCTTCCAAAGCTATTAGTCACACTTTGCATTATCAGTATCCAGACATGCACATGAATATTATTTGCATAAATTATTATATCTCGATGCACACATAAACAACCAACACTTAACCCTGCATGAATTATCTATTAATCTGTCTTGCTATCAACCTCCTTCAGTGAAAGAATTGAGAGTGACTCTGGCTTCTCTTTTGAATGCACCACATTTATGACAACATTTGTGTCCTTTTCTGTCATTTGTTTTGCCAAATGTCTCACAACAAGCCTTTTTCCTAGTGAAACAGGTGGGTTATCCCAAATTAAGCCTCTTGTTCTGCTGATTACATAGCTCCTTCTTACCACCAGGCATGACTGTCGCCTAAAAGATACTTCTGTACTGGGGAAATGCTAGCCCTCCCTCACTCACACATAGGCTTTCTTCTGCACAGTTCAAAGGAGGTAGAGGGCAAATACACTTGAAGTAAATTGTAAAAGGAAACTGAGGCTGATACCGTGGGTAGGCTGAACTTTGAGCTCAGTGCTTTTAGTAGATGTAGATCTACTGGACTGGACCTCGTTTTCCCTCACATGTATTTTTCATATGCTGCTTTTCTTTAGCTCAAGGTTTTTGTGGGGCAAGATCTGTGTCTTCCTATTAGAGATCTACAAGGAGCAGCTGTTAAGAAGAGACAGGACAGTTCACAAAACATTCTAGTACAAGAGCATAACTGATTCTGCATATTTTAAAAAGTTTTTATACTCTCCAACCCCATTCTTATGCTTCATTTAAAGTCCCAGACATGAGCATACGCTAAAGTGCTTTGCTGCAGGAAAGCACTTTGTGTATTACTGCCAAAATTTCATCCTTCCCGAGCTGGCTTTAAAATGTCTGGCTCACTGCTGATGGCAGCATTGCTACTGCAGCAGCAAGGAGCTCAGGGTAGGATAAAGGCCAGGAAGTCTAACTACCTTTTCAGACAAGTTTTGCAGCCTTCCTTGATGTCACTGTTGCAGATGCAGCAGGTGACAAGTTTACGTCAAGGCAGCTCTGAGACAGCAGCTGCAGCCAGCTACCATTGCCTGCTTATGCATCAGTTATCAGGAGTAATGAGAGCTGGGCTTGGGTCCTGCCCCAAGAGCCTGGGTGCAGCAGGATTTTCTGTGGCTCAGCATGTCATGTGCCTGCCAGAAAGCAGGCCTTGCATTTCACTCTCTGGAGAGGACAGAGAAGGACAAAGGTGCAATTCACATAATTATATTTTTTAATTAAAAAAAAAAAATTAAAAAAAAACCCCTCAAACACTAATATCTGTATTTTCTATGTATTTTGTATATTGTTATAGTTAGATGTCCCTGAGAGGTGGCCAGATAAGGGAAACAAAGGCTTCAGATAACAGCCACATGAAGCTGGAAATATTTCTTGATAGGAAAATCACTTATCTGTATAAAGATGAGAGAATGGGCACTAGCCTGGCATCTCCTCTCCCACACCCGGCACTTGAAATCTTCACAACAGGCAAAGAAAGAACACGTGGGGAGTCAACTCCTACACTATTTGCTCAAAATAAATCCTTAAACATGCTCAATTTGAAAAAATGTGTGCCAAAATATGTCACATTTTGAAATAGGGTTTTATTGTTTATATCCCACAATTTTCACACCGTAAACACAGAAAGTCCCAGAACACTCAATCTTTAAACCTTTTCTTAGTCAGTTGTTAATCAACGCGTATCTTTTTTATTTTTCTTTTTTCTTGGTTTTTTTTCTTTTTCTTTTTCTGTAGAGCTACAGTGACATCCACTGGCCAACTTCAGCCTTTCATACTTCTAAACTTTTAGGGAAGGTAAAACTATCCCTGATTATTGTTGTCTCTGTGTGACAGGTAGGTCAGGAAATGGAAACAGAAATTGAATCTATGTACTTCTGAATCAAAGATGAAGACTAACTAACCATGTTATCTGAAATTAAGTAACAACAGAGAAGTTTAAAGGATTAATTATCTAGCCATGTCCTTAGCTGGTACGCCTTTAATTAAACAAGGCTTCTTTACCTATAAATCCTTTTAGCATCATCTCTTTATCAAACATGAAAAGCATAACAACCTGTTTAAAGAAGCCCATCAAATACTGTAAAATATGGAAAAGCAGAACTCAAGTTAGAACTCTTAACAGCTAATTCATGACAGGAGAACAATGCAGAAATGTGTACACTAAGCCACCAAATAATTTCTGATTCTGCTTTGTGTATTTCAGATCGTTATGAGTTCAACAGCTTTGTTCAACACATTCTGGACTGATGAACTTTCATGGGAGAAGGGATGTCATGTCCTACAGTATAACAAATGTTATACTGTTAACAGCCCCTGCCATGTACATGCACACATCTTGCCAAGCCAGCAAGCTCAGCCTCTTTGGACGACTTGGCTTGAGATGGAAGATACAACCTGACACAGCACTATTTTTTGTAGGTGGGGCTCTTCATTATAGTTTCCAAGCTACTGAAAGACTTCCAGTCCAAAGGCGTTTAAGAACATACCACTGCTACAGTAATTAGTCTGATTATTAATAGACATAAATGGGGGGGTGGGGAGGGGGAGGAAAACAAGTTTAAGATGAGATGAAGTAATGGAAAAGCAGCTCTAATTAATCTTTCCAGTGGAGTCCTATTGGGTTCATGTGCATGGTCACAAGCTTATGTGGCACAATTTGTTTTTCTCTTCTGCAATATTTGTAGGGGCATGCACAGGCTTCCATTCCACCTCCACAGAAATACCTGCAATATTGCTTCATGTCTTTTCATGTCAATGTCAGATTTCCCAGAAATTCTTCTAGGCCTAGACAGGAGAAGTGTCAGAGTATCTACAGAGATCACATATTTAAAAGAGTTATATAGTGCTTATTTCTTCTTTAAGAGCTTCCCTACAGCTTCATTTGCTGTGCAGATGACTCACAGCAGCACATACCCATGAGAGATGAAGGAGTTCTTGGGTAAATTAAGGACTGAAGGACAAATGCAGCAGAAGCAGCATCACACTGACACATTCAGTTAACATCACAAAGCTCCAAGTAGCAGCACATAAATGCCCAAAAAGAGGCCATAAAGCTGCTTAAAGAGTGTCAGAGTCTATGGAAATTCCCACAATTAATTTTTCAAGGATCTTGGACCACTTTTGAAAGTTCTCTAAACCATTTAGCTGTAGACAGGTACAGCCAAGGTCTTCATGAACAGTCTTATACTGCCATTAAAAGCCCACCTTACACCCAGTGCTTGTAAGATGCTATCACAATCTTCCCATTCATCATTCAGCCCCATGACTACAGTGCTTTTGGTTGGGAAAATTTACTCCCATCATTACTCACTGTTCAATATATTGATCCCTTGTGTGAATGGATCCCTGGCCGCTGGGAGTGAAGGCTCAGACCATGGTGGTTCTGTGTACCTTTTTTGACATAAAATGCTCCTGAACATGCAAAAAGATTGCCTAAATCCTGTTTCTTATCTTCCTTTCCAGAACTTTAGCATACTTACATAGGCATCACATTTCACGGGAGATGACAGGCTGTTAGCAAATTAGAAAAGAAATTTCTGCCTGAAAGAAGAGACACCTGCCACTATCAACCTGGATGGGAAGGAAGAGCTGAAGAGTAACATAAACTCCAAATACTGATACAAGATCAAGTGAGTCTTCTTGCATACCAAGGGAGGAATCACTCTCCTGTTCAGCAAGCCCTCATAAGAATCCCTTCTTGTAAGACTAAAAAGAGGATAGAGAATAGGGTTTGGGACTCAGCAGAGACACAAATGACAAACAACACCTTGGGATGCTACATCAAGTGTAGTATTTCTCTGAGATAGTTCTCAGGTGTAGGAACACCTAGGTGCTTGCACTCTGAAAAATTCCATTATAGAAGATCAGAGAGTCGTATAGGAAAAGAAAGACGCGAGGTGAGGAGAGGAGGAGCAAGACAAGGCAAAGCAGAAGAGAAAGTTCACAACTCTTGGTTATATTAAAGTGCTTGCTTTGACACAGATTATCTATTACTCAGGCAACACACCAATTCTAGTCTCTGCAGGAACATTTGCTTTCAGAAGGCAAAGATAAGGAATAAAAGACCTAAGATGGTCCAGGGATCAGGTCAGCAGAAGTGAAATAAGAATGTCTGGAGATACAAATGCTGAGTGGAAGTGTTCCTTGGAGTACAAGCCTCCTTCATGTGAAATGTGTGATCAGTTTACACTTTTTTGAAAGACTGAAATGATCCTGTCAAGGAAATCCAAATGTCACAAGTAGCAAATATGTAGACTTGAAGTTAGCTGCATCTCATGGGGCTTGCACCACTGCATGGAGTGTAAGTTAATGATTAGTTGTCATATAGCCAAATGCAATGAAAATTTCACAAACATCACTCTGTAGTCGTGACACAACTCTTTTTTGTGTGCTGGGAAAAGAGTAGAACTTTGCTGATCTCAGAAATACCAGCTACCAAATTGTGGTGGTAAGCCAACATAGGCCCAATATGAGCCCTGGCATGTCCAGGCATGGGCCCCTGCTCCCCCTCCTCCTTCTGGAGTGGGAAGAGACACAGAAGAGAGGCCAAGGCCAACGGGATCCATGGAGGCTAAGGACTCTGACTTGTTCAGACGTGTTTTTCTCCTGTTTACATCCTGTGGTAAACAAGGTGCACACACTCAGCTTATGACTGCCTTGTGCAAGGCCCATGCCTTCCCAAATTTGGGTAAAGCAAGTCCATGGCTTCACCTGATATGGTTAGTTCTGGCAAAGTGCCATTCTTGTTGGTTAATGGACCAATTGGTACTCAGAGAATTGATAAATATGAGCAAAGTTGTAAACAATTTGCCTTGATGCTCCATACAAACCTTGCTGCTGCAAGCATGACCAAGCTTGTTTCCTGGAAACTTTGCTGTGCCTCAGTTTACCAGGGAGAAGCACAAGAGCCCACACTGTAGGCAAGAGTCCTTGCTGAAAGCTACCCAAGACCACAACCAGCCTTAGCATGAACAACCCCACTAGCAGTTATACCTATTGAAAGTGTGTAAGCTGCTCCTAACTTGAGAGCTCGCTTACACAGACCTCACTGCAGTTTGCACTGAGAGAGAGCAAGTTACTGCCAAGCAGCAAGACATTAGGTCTGCCTGCACACCTGTGAACCTCTGTGCTGAGCCTGAAGCCCCCATGTTGATAGCCTGAAGGATATCCTGTCCATCTGAGAACAGACCAAGACCTAGTCAGAGGACTGTGCAAGCCCCAGACACCCTGCAAGGGTCCTGGGAAAGCTCTAGAAGCTTCCAACAGTTACCACATTGACAGCAGCACCCCTGCAACTGTTTTGGGTACTGTCTGGACTATATAATGCAGCCCCAGAAAAACAGAGATACTGATTTGTGAATAAATATTCTAGAAAGCCTCTTTGTATTTAAGGTTCTTTGCTTTAGTTCTGCTGCTACCCTGTACCTTCTCTGCTTTAGCTCTGCTCCTCTGGAGTCCTCCTAGAGGGCAAGCAGCAGATTGCCGAGAAAACTACTGATTGGGAATTTTTGATTTGATTTGATTTAATACTGCTTATGTTTGCCTGTAGATACCCCCTTGTATAAATAATCATCACCACCAAACATATATATTTGTAAATACTGTTAATAAGTTCCAGACAACAATGTTTATATTAACATATATATGCATATATATATAATCTCAATATTAATTTTCATATTCTATGACACAAATGTATGCCAGGTTTTAAAAATGCCCTAACAACAGAATTGTTGGTATCTGTACCTATTTGGAACTGGGGGATAATGATCTATTTAATATGAGAAAGTAATTTGTATCTCCTGTGAAAATCTGGTACTTGGTTTATGGACCACAGAAGACTGAAATTTCTCTAATATCATGGGTTTGTCTCTGAAGTGCTTTGTTATCTGGAGAAAAATTCCTCTTGGAAGAAAATACTAATTATCAAATGAACTGATTGAGTCAATTCTTCTAACGACTAAGAGAAATGTAACAATAATTAATTAATTAAATGTTCTCTTAATTTATGTACTTGGTTTTGGCGTTCCGACAGTGAAATCTTGGGCCTGAAGGTACAAGGAGAAATTCATTCACTCCAGTGTTATTACTGAGACTCTTTAGACGATTAGCAAGGAGGCAGTGCTTCCAAAGATCTGCTGACTCTTCAAATGCATTTAACATCAGTGCCTCCATCTCTCCATTTATATTACACAAAAACTAAACAACTTGGCAATGATCTAGTCTGCTTAAATTAGGTGTGTCCTTCTCCTAGGAAGGTGTGTCTTGATCCAGACTAGGAAGTGTTGGTGCATACTTTTATCTAATTGCATAGCGGTTACAGCACTTGTTTAAGAAGGTGAAGAGTGACGTTCAAGGTGTCCTCTCATCCTGGAGCTAAATCAGAACAATCGCTACTTTGTTTTTTAATTCAGACTACACTGCATCCAGGAATGTAGGAGTCCTGGAGATGGACAACAAAACTCAAGGGTAAGCTTAACCCTTCATGAATAACAAAGGGCTTTTAGCTGGGAGGCTTCATACAACTCTCTAAAACACATATATATTTTGTATGAAATGTCTATGAGTCAGAAAAATAAAAATTATAGAATCATAGAATGGTTTAGGATGGAAGAGACCTCAAAGATCATCCAGTTCCAACCCCCTGCCACAGGCAGGGACACCTCCCACTAGAATGAGTCACTCAAGGCCTCATCCAGCCTGGCCTTGAACACATCCAGGGAGGGAGCAGCCACAACCTCCCTGGGCAACCTCTGCCAGTGTTTCACCACCCTCACTGTGAAGAACTTCTTCCTAATATCCCGTTTAAATCTCCCCTCTGCCAGTTTAAACCCATTACCCCTCATCCTGTCATTACAAGACCTTGTAAATAGTCCCTCCCCAGCCCTCCTGTAGGCCCCCTTCAGATACTGGAAGGCTGCTATAAGGTCTCCTGGAAGCCTTCTCTTCTCCAGGCTGAATAGCCCCAACTCTCTCAGCCTGTCCTCATAGCAGAGGTGCTCCAGCCCTCTGATCCTCCTTGTGGCCCTTCTCTGGACTCTCTCCGATAGTTCCACATCCTATGCACAAAAAAGAACCCTGGATCTATTCTTTCATCCTCTTTCAATTGTGTAATCTCTTTTCCTCCCAGCCATTGCAACCTGTGAGGAAGAGAATTTATATATATACATATATATATATATACCCCAAGTACACTAATGGAAAATGTGTAAAACCAGAGAATTTCTGTTTGATGTTGATGCTAGAGCAACAATGACAGACTCACAAAAGAGATCTTTTCTCTTCCTATCTAGACCTTAGAAAATTGCAGTTACGCTCCAAATAGCCTCCAGAGGTTCTATATAGATAGTAATGAGATTACAAGTATGGATCTTTATATACTTATTAAAAGGCCAATTTCTCTTTGCAGGCTGTATCAGACAGTTTTTCTTAGATTAACTATCCTGTGACTCTTATTCAGCTGCTTATGGACTACCTGCTGGGAGTTCACTGAAAAATGGGTACTAGACTGAAAAAAAATATTTAATAAAGCTGGGCTATTTTATATAGCTCCGTGGTAATTTCCATATGACTTCTTATCTCTGCAGACTTCTGCACAGCTTGTCCAACAGATTTCTTCTTACTGCATTGTCCTAATTAGAATTAGCTGACAAAGTTGCCTTACAGTTACAGCACAAAGCACCAGTTTCAACAAACATACTTTGACTGAAATTGCGTATTTACCTACTGTGCTGTTAGGAAAACCATATTTCAAAAGTTGAAGAGCCTCTCTCCACCAAGTAGCTTTGAGTCAAAGTCAAGGACCTCTGTTAGAGCATTGGGTACCACCTATCTTGGGAGACCCGGCACTAATGGGGTCTCCTCAGGCATTCACTGTCACCTATCAAATCTCATCTGGCTCTCTGAAACTGTGAGGCTTCTCATAGTAATTCAGTCATAAACACTCCACAAAAGCTTCCTTTCTGTGATGAAGCACTCCAGTCCGGAAAGTGGCAGACTGTACTTATGGAGTGCACTTTAAAATATTTTCAGAGTCATCCATATCAGGCAGAAATGGCCAAGGAAGTATTCTTTCTGCTTGTAGCGTCTGATCCTCTAAATCAGACTTGCCATCTATCAATACCTTTGCTTTCCCACTGTAAATCAAAACAACACTGTCCAAGATTCAATAAACTGCAATGGAACCATGTGTATTTCTTAGCTTTTAAGGCAGCATGACACAATATGCCAAGATTTTGTTGTTAGGGCCTCGGGACCACTTTTTGGTGATTTTTACAGACCACTTGGGGAATATTAATAACTTTTTTTCCAATAGATTCATAGAAGAAATCACTAGAAATCATGTGTTAAAAAAAAAAATAAATAGATGGTCTCCACTGCCAAGAAATCTATTCAGTTACTCTGAGTGCCCATACATACACTTGTACTAATTAATAGAGAAGTGCTAATGCTACTCTAAGCTGATTGACTGCTGGCAGGAATGTAGCCAATATCTAGTGACCCTTTTATTCTGATGCTAAGGCTGTGCACCTCAGAGCGCAACATTCATTGCTACACATGTGGATGTAAAAATCACAAGCATCATTAAGAGCAGCATTTTCTGTTTTCGTTTACTGCTTTCAAGGCATGTGAGCAAAGTCAATAACACAGGAAGCAGATGACCTATAGCTAATACATAATAAAAAATAATAGTAATCTGATAATGTATACTCTAGGTAAATCAATAACACAGTGATCTGACCTAAGGATTAATAATATCTGACTATTTATTAATAACATTCTGTAGAAACCTGTTTTTAATTAAGGACCTCTAAGAACATGAGCATTCAGGATTTCAGTGCATTCAGACTTCACGACTGGATAGTGCCTAAGAGTCTGAAGCATCTCTTAAGTAATCCTGATTTACTTGTCTCTTGGTTTCCAATTGCCATGATTCCTCAGAGGAATTAATAGTCACACTGGTATGTTTTAGAGCCTTGTCTTTCAGATAAACAGCACAACTGCATAGCTATGGTCCACAGGTCTTTAAGAACTACAGCAAGAGAGGGCAAGGACAGGGGAGACAGGTAGAAGTTCAAATGAATGGCCCCCTGCTAACTATGAGGCAGTGGGCTAGCCAAGAGCTTATAGGGACAATCAAAATGAAGACCAACAGGGACATCTGTTACAGATCATCTGCTAGAGACAAGGTAGTGGATAAATCCCTCCAGTTTGAAGAAGCACCAAAATCATGGTCTCTGGTTCTTATGAAGAATTTTAAGTAATGCTGATACATGTAGAAAAGGCAACTTGCAACACTGTAAGCAATTCAGAAGGTTTCTGGAGTGCTTTGACCTCCGTTTTTTTTGTTTGGTTTGTTTTTGTGGGTTTTTTTTTGTTTGTTTTTTTTTTTTTTTTTTATGCTGGAGATAAACTGGCCAGATAGGGGAAATGCCCTGCTGAATCTGCTACTCATAAAAACCAGTCAGTGATATGATAACCTGTGGCTGTTTTAATATGCCTGAGAAAAATGAGGAAAACAGGTGGCAAAATAAAGATACCAGATTTCAGGAGAGGAGACTTCAAACTGCTCAAGGAACAAGTAGGTGAGGTCTCACTGCGGACTTCCCTGAAGAGCAAATGTGAAGAAGTTGACTGACCTTCAGGGATAGCTTCCTCAAAGAAGGTTGGTCTGTCTCACCATATACAAAGTCGAGCAAACTCTGCACAGAAAGACACATCCTGACTGGGCTGAAATAGGAAAAAAAAATATCCAGGAAGTGAAGGCAGGGGTGATCTACCCAGGAAGAACCTACTGCTCAAATATGCGGTGGTCGAGTTAGGAAAGTCAAATTAGCTGAATTAGAAGACAAGGTTGTGATATGTTTTGCAGATATATCAATGACAAAAGGAAGTCATGAAAATTATGATTCCACTGCTGAATAGGGAAGGGAATTGAACGACACAGAATATGAAAAAGGCTTATTCTTCTTTATCTTAGTCTTTACTGTCAAGGTCAGATATCAGGATTTCTGTATCTCTATGCTTAGTGACAGAGTTTTGTGAAAGAGGTAGGAGTGCAGTAAGAAAATTGAGTTATGGCCCTCTTAAATAAACCAAGCATACAGAAGACCATGGGACTGGGCAGGATATTTCTGAGGAGGTCAAGGTTGCTGTCTGGTGTCACTGTAAGACTGCTGCATATGGACTCAGAAAGGTGACAGAAACGGTTTCCAATGACAGGAAAAAGGCAAATATTAGCCCATATTGAAAGAGAATTACAGATTCAAGAGGATTACAGCCCAGTGTATTTCATCTCTGTCCCCAGGAAGATCAATCAACAAACCCTCCCAGGAGACATTTCCAAATACATATGTTTGCAAACGAACAATGCTATTATGCTAAGGACCTGAACAACCTAACTGCTGTCTATGATTAGTCCTGTGGTTAAGCAGAACACAATGGATATTATTTACTTTGTCTTTGACAGTTTATAACTATCAAAGAAAAAGATTTTTTCTATCATTTTCTATACTTTTTTCCTGTAGAGGCTTTGACTATAAAGTGGTTACAGTGATTAGACTCAAAAGGTAGTGAGTTAGGTCAGGGGAGGGACAGAAGTCATTAAGCATTTCCATCAGTGGCCTGGACAGTGGATCAAATATATTGAAATTAAGACACCAAACCTCTAAGCTGCTGCTCAGAGGAACTTAGATGAGTTGAAGGACTAGACTGACAAAATTTGCATAAAATTCAAGAGAATAACACCATGCAACAAAGCACGTCATGAGTTAACAGGCTAGAGACCATCACTTGAAGGTCCTCATGGAATGGAAACAAAGGCAGTGGTGTAGTAGTGTAGCTGATGCAAGCTAATCACATTAGCAAGAGTGTAGCCAGCAGATAATTCAAGGTAATTATTACTCCTCTACATTGCATTGTGATGCCTCATCTGCAGTACTGTGTCCTGTTGTAGAACCACTAAGAAAACAGATCTTAATAAGCTACGGAGATTCCAGAGGAGGAGGACTAAAATGGTTAAGGGATTGGAGGAAGCAGAGGTTGAGAGTACTAGTTTTGTTCAGCATGAAGGGGTTTGCTGTTGACACCAAGCTGGGTGGAGTGGTTGACACATCGAAAGAGACATAGGCAGGCTGGAGAGTTGGGCCAGGAGAAATTTAATGAAGTTCAACAGGGGCAAGTGTAGAGTCGGGCACCTGGGAAAGAATGAGCTCATGTATCAGAATAGGTTGGGGACTGACCTGCTGGAGAGCAGTGAAGGGGAGAAGGACTTGGGAGTCCTGGTGGATGGAAGGATGGCCATGAGCCAGCAGTGTGCTCTTGTGGCCAGGAAGACCAATATCATGCTGGGGTGTATTAGAAAGGCTGTGGCTAGTAGTTTGAGAGAAGTTCTTCTTCCTCTCTACTCTGCCCTAGTGAGGCCACATCTAGAGTATTGTGTCCAGTTCTGGGCCCCCCAGTTCAAGAAGGACAGGGAGCTGCTTGAGAGAGTCCAGCACAGAGCCACAAAAATGATTAAGGAAATTTAATATCTTCCTTACAAGGAGAGACTGAGAGAACTGGGGCTTTTTAGCTTGGAGAGGAGGAGACTAAGCGGTGACCTGATTAGTGTTTATAAATATGTAAGGAGTGAGTGCCAGGAGGATGGAGCCAGGCTCTTCTCAGCCCAGTGACAGGAGAAGGGGCAGTGTGTGGAAGTTGAGGCATAGGAGGTTCCATGTGAACCTGAGGAAGAATTTTTTTCCCTGTGAGGGTGACAGAGCACTGAACCAGCTGCCCAGCATGGGTGTGGAGTCTCCCTCTCTGTAGATATTCAATGAACTGTCTGGATGTGTTTCAGTATGATCTTCTCTAGGTGATCCTGGGGGGGCTGGACCAGATCTTCTGAGGTCCCTTCTAGCCCCTGATATTCTACAATTCTATGACTGAATGGATGTCTTCTGCAATCTAACTGGAAGGTTATAGAGAAGAAGCCAAAGATGCACCACAGAATGACAAAATAAAAAGGCAAATGCTTTGTTGCATATGTGGAGAGAAAAAAAACAAAAAAAGGTTGAATTTAACACTTTTCTCAGATATGCTGTGGAGTCTCCTGTCTTGGAGATTTTCATATACTGATTGAGAACCTGAGCAACTTGTTCAGACTTTGAGTTTGGCCCAGATTTGAGCAGGAGGTAGGGCTAGGTGACCTTCAGAGGTGCCTTCCAACCTGAATGATTCTGAAATTCCACAGCACCCAGCAGAGTCAGTGTATTTTAATATTGGTTTACATAAGTATGTGAAATGGAAATTAGGTACTTTGTTCTTGCCTATTGCTGAGTACTTGTATTCTTAGGGGATTTATAATTTATTTAGAGAGACATGGGGAAATTTTTTTTTAAATTAATAACAACGTTAATTTATTTTTTTCCTTAGTGTGAATGAGACAGAGCACCGGAAATGTTATTTTTACTGCGGAAGAACCTTTGTACTGGATTGAGGTTAAATCACTTGACATTTAGCTCTGTTTCCTCTTCACTTTGCATCTGCATGACATTATTTCCCTGAAGTCACAGAGCTAGCTATATCAGAATGAACATAGCAGTTTCTGAAGTATACTTGCGGAGCAATGACATCTTGTCAGCATCTGTCCATTTTCTTTCCCACTAAACTTATTTGAGATAACCTCATGTTTGCCAGTGCAGCATCAGTGGGATGAGGGAGCAAAAATACTGTACCTCTCATGTCTCCAAAGTTTGAAGAGCTGAATCTGGGCCTCCTAAACTCACTCACATCTCAGAGTCCCCTCTTGTTTGATAAATGTAGTATTTCTTCAGATGATTGCTGACACACTCAACAGGTTTTTAGTGTCAATCACCGTTAAGGAGGACAGACATGACAGCTAGCTTTCTTTGCTTACCTAAGACTGTCTAGCACTCGTAAAGCAGCTAATAGAAGTTGTTCATCATTCAGCTGTCATTTGTGCCATGGCTAGTTATTTGAGTATTTTTTAGTCATTGTATTTTTTTAGGTGAGGCATCTATTACACCTGAACAAAAACGAGGTTTGCACAGTAGAACTGTGCTGCCATTTGGATGCATTTTCTAAATGTTCAGCAGCTATAACTTTTCCTTGCAGCTGTTATAAGAGGTAAAAGCTCAAAACAGTCCATTTAATGATGCAAGCAAAACCAAATCACTGAGATGCAGCATTACAATTCAAAGAAACAGAGCCAAAAGCTTGCTATGAGGATATGGAAACCATAAAATGTCGAAAGTGTTTATTACTTGAGTTCCAAGAAGGAAAAAGCAATGATCTGTAAAACAACCTTGATGGAGATATTACATAAAATGCAGGAAGACAAATCACTGCCATGATTTTGTGCATACTTAATACATAAATAACCCTTTCTGAAAACATTAGCATTGAAAAATTTATAGTTTGTGGAAAATATAACAAAGAGCATCAAGCTATAGAAATATGTTCTTGCTCTAGAAGTTATTCTTGTGTTGGAATATGGAAAATCCAAGCAATTGAACCATACCTTCTGTTACAGTTTAGGGCTAATGTCCCAGATTAGTGTCTTAATTGAAATTAGTTCATACAGAGAATTCCAGTCTAAAAGATAAACAGTTTTAGGGATTGGACACAGAATAATGCAGGATAAGTTTAAGATATTCAGCAGTCCAATGGAATTATACTTTGCAGTACAAACTTGATCACTCTGGCTACCTTCTGCTTGGTTTCTGGCTGTTCTATTTCTGCTCCTGATCCTGTGTTCCCTCGCTGACTCTCTTCTGTTTTAGCTTTGTAAGGTACAGGGTGGGGTGGGAAGTAGAGACAGCAGCCCTCTGTAACACACCCTCTGGACCTCCAGGGCAGAGAGAGGAGAGTGCTGAAATATTGTACAAGGGGCTATTGTGTTGTTATTGGACTGAAAATAATATGTAAATATACCTTATACATTTTTTAAATATATATACCTTTATATTTATCCTATTTTTGTAATTGTAATTTCATTTAACTTCAAAAATTCTGAGTGTGGTAAATTTACTTCAGAGGGTGAATTTCCAAATTTGTTGGGGTGCAAATCTAACCCACAACACCTTCCAATTTCTTTCTTCAAGTGTTAAAATTGCCATAACACTGTATAAGACCTTTGTAAAAGCCTACCAGCTTAGACAGTCCCCCTGACATGTCTCGTAAGTGCAGCATCTTCACTGACAAATTTAACTGACTTTTCTTCTTTGCTCCATTTCTTACAAACTACAAATACAAAAGCTGCGTATTAGCAGGGTAACAACTTGAGTCTTTATTTGAAATATTAGAACAAAGAATCACTGATTTTTTAAAATTATAGCTGACTTCCAGAATCAGTAATACTTGACATTCACATGAAACTTGCTCTCAACGAGCAGAAATAAACTCTACAGGCAAATACCATATGCAGCCCCAACCTCCATTGGTCATGGCTAATAACCCACCCATCACAGCAGGGGACAAAAGGTGGCTGTACAATAGAACAGCCAGTCACTAGAACTTTCCCAGGAAGCTTCACAGAGCAGTGTTAGACACATTTACAAGAGGGCTAATGTGGCATTGCAGTAAATATTAACAAGCTGTTTGGGCCAAATGGCCCAATTCTGACGCCTGCAGCCCAAACAGGAGGGCTAATCAGCAGAATAGCTATTTAAAAACGATCATACTTAACTACTTTGATGTAGTTTTCCTTTTCCTCTTTAGTTTTCATCACTCTGGAGTTCATAAGATATTTTTTGCTGTTGCATGTTAATTAGAGCACCAATCCATTTATCCATGAAACGTTTGTAAACAGAGATGCCCTTTGGGATGCAAGGATTAGAGTTTTGTTTGCAGTGGATTTTACGGTTTCAAGTGGGGTGGAAGGAGGCAGGAAGAATAAATTTAGAAATGGCAGAGATCCACATTTGTATCTTTATTCACTTAAACCAGACTATTTCTATTATACAGTGTGGAAAATAAATATTTATACTTTGTAACTGTGGGGTTTTTCACAGCTGCATAAGCATAACAACATCTGTAAGTAGAGGTAACACTCCATACCAACTGTCATGGAGTCCAATTTTCTCACTACACTGCTTCACTCAATAAAAGATGCTACCACTTCCTGCAAATCTTGTTCAAAGAAAAGTAACTGATGAAGGATAGATTATTTTCATTAATAAACTCCAAGTCAAAAATCTCATATATGATCTCTGAGCAAGAGTCCAAAAGTAGAGTCCATGTATACAGTATCCTCTGTTTTCATTCTGTCTTGGTCTAGGACATACCAATTGCTCTAGTATTACTACAGAGTCATTCTCCAAGATCCATGAAGAATGCTTCCCTTATAATCAGTATCCAGAAAGATGGTTTACCCTTGCACTATGATTCCTAACACTTTTTAAAGTCAGTCTTGCTTTTGCCACCTCTTTCTCTTCCTCCATCTCACCTTCTCATTATAACCTCTTCTCTTACATCCTCATCTATTCTCTCGCTGAAGTTCTTTTAACCACCTACTTTCACACATGGGATCCCCAGCTCCCACTGGAGATCAGCAGCTCAGACTCTCCTCTCCTTACTTCATCTCTAATACTGTGTCACTTCGTCCCAAGAATGCCAAATGTTTAGCTGGAAGTAAGAGTATATTTCAGTTATACCAGTCATTCATCATAGTTCACAGGTGTAAAGACTGAAGCAAAGAAGGCATTCAGCAACTCTGCCTTCTCTGCATCCTCACTTATCAGGGCTGCCTCTTTTTTCAGCAGTGGCCCCACACCTTCTCTGTTCTTCCTCTTCCTAATGACATATTTAAAGAAGCCCTTCTTCTTTTTAATTTCCATTGCCAATTTTAGTTCCAAGACGGCCTTGGCCTTACCTGTTGCCTTCCTACATGCCCTGACAACTTCTCTATGGTTCTCCCAAGTGATGAGTCCCTTCTTCCATGAACTGTAAGTTTCTTTTTTTCCCTGAGATTTCCTTCAGAAGCTCCTTGCTCAGTCATGCAGGTCTCCTAGCACATCTACCTGATTTTCTACTCAAGAGAATGCACCTAGCTTGGGCTTGGAGAAAGTGACCTTTAAAAATTAACCAACTCTTTTTGGGCTACTTTACCCTCCAGAGCCTTAGTCCATGGGATTTCTGCAAGAGTATCTCTGAAGAGTACAAAGTTAACTCTGCTGAAGTCCAGAGTTATGATCCTACTTGTTGCCCTGTTTCTATGCCATATAATACTAAACTCCATCATGTTTAGCCCCATATTTGTGCCAGGCATCAGACTACATAAGTAACATGCATCTGTCACAAGAAGAGGTATAAAAAACTGGTGTGTTCTCGACATCATAATAAAAAAAACCCAACAAATCTGGCAATGAGTGAAAAACTCCTGGAGTGAAAACAAATAGGAGCTAAAAAGACAGAGATTGACAAGCCCTATAGCCTTCATATTACCAGAGCTATTGCCTGCTACAACAGAGGTGATAAAAATGCCTGAGCAGTAGCATGAATCAAGTTTTCTTCACTAGCCTGCAAAGAACTTGAAGGTCTCACACTCAAATAAAATAAAAACACATGGGATGTGCAAAAATCATTTTATTAATCTTCCCAAAAGAAAGTTTGCTTATAGGCTTTCAAGGACATTAATCTGACCACTGAAAACAGGAACACAGAGTACCAAGTGACTAGGAGTATTTAGTTTGTCCATACTACAAATCAAAACAGAAAAAAAAAAGAAATACCTAAGCCTGCCTGTGCCTCAGTCACACTATGTCAGAGTGGCTTTGTTTTCCACTTCCAGTCACCACCAGCCAGCAGTGCAAAACTCGTCTCTTGGCTACTGTCAGTCTTCCATTGTTGTTCCATGAGGTTCAGATAGCTGTTTATTTTTGGAGGAGCAAACCTCCAACAAGTTTAAGTCTTTGCAAAGAGGAATTAGTAATATGTTGTACTCTTATTATCCAAGACTTTTTTCAAGCAACAAACCATTTAACTCCTTCTTGTCTCATGTGCAGATGTCTGTTGAAGAATCTCCGAATCTAAATAAAAAATTGAATGGGAATAAAGCATAATCTTTAAATCAAAGCATAACTAATATATTATGTTCCTTTATTTGACAACATATTTCCCAAAGGGGGGAAAGAGGTGGAGGGAGATCAGCTCATAATATAAAGACTACTCAAAGAAAGGATTTACACAACAGTGAGAGTGGAGGAAGATCAAATTTAACACCACAGTTTTTAAAAGCAAAGATTTATTATAAAGTTTCAAGTGATTAGCTGATCTTATAAGGTCTTCAATAATGCAATTGAGATATATTGTAAATACTAATTACACAACCTGTAAGGGTAATGGTAAGTCTTGTCAGTGTTGTCAGCTTAGAACATAAAAGTCAAGAAAGCATCAAAGATACACTTATTTTGTGTGCAAAACTAATGGCAAATTGAATTTAGAGATTTGTTAGGGATGCACTGAGAATTTATGCTTTGTTTTGGATTTCTGAAAAAATGTTGCTCATGCAGATGTTAGCATTTACTAATACAAAAATTATTCAAAAGAAAACAAGCCGCAGAAGAGCTGAAGCTGTCATCTCCCTGTACCTTGTTTTCAGACTGTTGGTTTGGAAGGTCTGCCTTTCATCCTGCCCTTCCTCATTGCCTTATACAAGGTTATGTTCAAACTAGGGAAATTGGAAATCACCTCCAAGTCAAACAGTGCCTGGAATCTGCCCACGAATTGGTTTTCTTTGTCCAGTCTAAATTTCATAGCCCAAAGAATAATAGTGTCCATCTTGCACAGGTGATCAAATGTTAGGAGGAGTTCATCAAGGAAGGGATGGTGGTAAACTACATCAGCAGCCATAATGTAGTCAAAGTGACAGGAAGACCTAGGAAAGTTCTTTTCTAAGTCAATTCCCCAAGACAATTCTTTAACACAAGGCTGGTGCTTGGATTTCAGCTTCGTATTTTGGAGAACATTGTGTTGAAGATTTCCCAGAAGTTCTGGCAAATCGGTGGCAGTAACCAGTGCTCCTGTGACAGGGAGAAAACAAACAATCTTTGAATATATTTCAAGACTTCAGGAAAAACCTATTCAAAAAAGCCACTGAGTTTACCAGGTAGCTCTCACTGAAAAGAATGGTAGGTGCTTCCATAGCTCTTAGCTGTAGTGCTTAAAATATTCACTCTCAGTAGTTCTCCTCCACAGATTGCTATCTAAATACAGCTAGGCAGAAATCAGATACTTATTTCATCTTGATATTGTACTGGTTAAAAGCACAATGAGCAACTAGGGATTGAAGAACTCCAGTTACTGCCTCCAAGACAACAGCACGAGATGTAAGCATGGCTTCTGGTTCTTCCCTTTTCACACAGGAAAAAGCCTTCTCAGACAACAAAAAAGCTAAAATTCTGTTAAAATGAAGAAGTCACTAATCTGGATGACTCTTGAAGAAGAATTGACTACCATGAGAGAAAGCACAATTTCTGTAGCAGGAAAAGCAAGTTGCTAGTTAGTTGCTGGAAAGAAAGTTCTGAACACAAATGGAAGGAAAGTGGCCTTGCATCCAAGAGCTGTTTGGTCAATGGTGATGCACTGGTCTTACCTACATCTGGTTGCCATTGACATCCTGTAAGTCCATCAGTTTCTTATTTTGGTCCTCTGTTTAACACTGCTAATGACAACGTCACCCACTGGGCCCTGCTTTGTTATATCCATACACACACAGCTTTAAAGAAAAAAAACCCAAATGAACAGGTTTCTAAACAAATTTTTCATAATTCATTTTTTTCTTGCTCTTGGAAGCTTTCAAACAACAGGCTTCTAGAAGAACTAAGCCACTTACTTTGTCCTCCAGTATTCATCAGAGAGATATTTCCAAGGGCACAAGAGCAATGATATGTACTCACCCAGTAAACTGGCTACTATGGAGACCAACCCAGTTCCAGCTCCAATTTCAATCACATTTTTGTCAACCAAATTGTATTGTTTAGAATTAGTTTCCAAAAAATAACACAGAACAAGGGCCTGTAGGGGAGGGAATCCATGAACATACTGAACAAATAAATGAAATAAACCCTTTGCTAAATATATATTGTCATTTAAAAGCACGCAAAAAAAAAAAAAATAAAAAGAATCCTGTCTGTTCAATAAATCATGTTTGTTTAAATGAGCAATATTCATTCATGTGCTGTCTTTAAAGGATCACAGCTCACTATGATCTTTGAGCTCTATAGGCTGACAAAATAAATGCTACAACATGCCTCAGTATAGTCTTGCAAAGCATTATAGCCAGAAGGAACGATTGCAATTATCTCATCTGTCATGCTGCATAACATGTGCTATAAAATTCCAATCAGCAATTCCTGCTTATAACTGCACTTACTTCTGGTTGAGTTAAAACGTGTCCTTCACAAAGACATCTTGATATAAAGACTGCTTGTGAGAGAAAATCCACAACAACCCTTGTTAATCTTCTTCAACAGTTCATTATTTCTAACAATAATCTATTACCACAATGATTAAAAAGGGACCAGTAGATTTACCCCTTTTCTTCCAGTTCAGTTTATTTACAGTTTCTAATGTGCTTACCTTGTTAAGCTTAGTAAATTTTGTAGCAGCCTAAGCTATAAAGAGCCCACTATAACAGACTCCTTATACATCCATCTACATATTGTGATAATAAAGCTTCTCCAGCTTTTCTGCCCTGTCTCACACTGACCACTGAAACAGGAATATTGCTCACCCAATATTATCATGCTAGAAGTTCAAATATTTTCACTTTCTGACTCTTAATTCAGAGGAAAAAAGAGTATTTTTTTAAATGTGAACTTACATATTTTTATTTCAAAGCTTTGTTAATTATGATATATCAAATCTTTAAACACCACTACTAATTAAAGCCAGGTTCCTAAAGATTTTTTGTGATGTTTAACTGACATTTAAAAAACACATTATACAAAGATTTCCTGCTAGTTCCATATATCATTATAATTTCTTTCCCCAGAGTTTTGCCATATTCTGTTGTAGAAACTGGCTGGTAGAATCAAAAAATTCTGTGAGTTAAATCAGGAAAATTTTTGGATCTGCCTTATTTTCCATGAAATATGCCAAAACTTTATTTTTCCTAAAGTTTCTGCCCTTCTAAAAATTTTGGCTGACATTTTTCTTTTTGAAGAGTTCAAATACTGCCAGATCGAACAAGAAGGGAGAATATGAAGAGATAAAGACTGAAGGGCTGCCTTCCTTCCACAGCAAAACTGGCTAAACACTTCCAGAAACAAACAAGCAAGCAAGCAAACCAACCACCAAACAAACAAAAAACCCAACATCACATGAGCTTTTCAGTATAGCCCATGATTCTATCAGGATAATTGGATAATTGGCAGTCAATCAACCCTTTCTTCAAGTGGCACTGAGGCTCCTAAGAGATGGTATAAATGACTTGTCCAGGTCTACTAAAATACATTGTCTAGAGTTCAAAACAGCAGAGCAGACTAACTCTCTTCAGCAGAATTGTGGCCATACTTCTCCAAAACAGCACAATCCTAGGAGGCTGACACCACTCAATATAAATTCAGCCTCCTGGGTTTTAATTCTCTCCATCCTATAGGCCCTCCTGGAAGTAGCTCTGTTTAAGAAATATTTTCTGAATACTGCAAGTGTCAATGGTGCATGGTAGCACCTCCTGACTGCAGTGCTTTCTTTTGATTATTTCAAAACAATCAGCTGCATTGCATAAATTGAAAAGATTCATGAAGAAGTCTCTTTGCATGGTGAGGATGCTGATGGGTCTTATAGCAAGAGCCAAGGACAGTGGTTCTCTCTCAGCTTTCTGGACATTTAAGAAACTTGAAAGCTCTTGGTGATGTAAAGCTCTTCCCCATGTATCCTGTTTTGCACGGTAATTTTTTTTTCTCAGATGAGCAGGTTGAGTAGCTTCTATGAATTTTAATATCTTGAAAGCTCACATCACAGCCATTTCCGCAGCCTGGTTCTGCTTGATATACAACTGCCTGCATTTTTAAAACAGCCATACAACTGACCAGTGGGGTCCAAAGTTACTAACAGGTGAGAAGGAGACACAAGATCACATTTTGTATGATAGAGGCACAAACAAGAAACACTATTTAAGCTTTAGGAACCAGGAATCCAAATGAAATCAGGCAAAATTCAAGTCTGAGATTTGCAGACTGGAGATAGAGGGGCACAAAATCTTTTCCTTGGATTTACAACATATGATACATATTTATCATGCAAAACAAATTAAAAGTGCTAGAAGACTCCAAATTTTAAAAAAATAATAATATTGCATAAATATTGTACCGATGGCCAGACGACTGCTCCGTAACAATCAGTGGCTTCTGTAATTCTTATTTCATGGCCAACAAAGTAAAAGCCTTCCCAGGCCTTATGTGTTATAAGAGCAGGGAAAAAGCGCCTTTTCATGATTTCTGCAACTATCTCTCCATCTTCTTTTTCTCCTGGAAGCAAAGAGTATAAAAGGTCAAAAAGGCTGAGTGAACAGATAATAAAAGTACCAATTGACATTGAAAATCTGAATTGGAATAAAGATTGTGAATTATGTCTGTGAATAAAAATACATTTCACCATTAATTGTTAGCATGGCACATGGGAAGTCTCCTGAATTCTAATCTAATTTTTCTGTTTATGACTAAATAACTTCTTTCTTGTTTTGAAGAAGCAGCCAAGCTCATAAAAAAAATAAAGAACTGAAACATTGCCATATATTGTTTTCCATTTCAGCAATCCAAAGGAAATTGTTTTAACTTCTTTCACTTTTTAAGGGCAACTGCCCTAGCACAGGCATTCATGGTCTTATCTGCCTACATTTTTTATTATTATCCATATCTTTTTACTCTTCACTTTCCCCATGTTATGGTTCTTTTTGACGGTAAACAAAAGAAGCCACAGTATCATTTATAAGTCTGTCACAAAACTTGTGAAACAGATCTTAGCAGCACAAATTATGACAGACAGGAGTGAAAGAAGCAGCGTTGTCAGGAAAGCTTAATCCACCCACTCCAACAGAGCCCTGTCAGAGGGATTCTTTCCAGTTGGCTTCATACCCTGAATGCCATCCCTGTTGCTAAGCAAAGGATATTTATGATAGCTAACATAATCCTGGATAACTCTTCTAACAGGAGAGGATTCATTCTTTCTTCAGCTGAATAATTAAAAACAAAAAAAAAAAAAAAAAAGGCAAGTGAATCTGTCCAGAGCATTTTCTCAGTAAAACCTAGAATCATTCCAAGTTTTCACAGGAAATTTCCTTTCACAGCCAACTATGATCTCTTGGCAAACTTGCTAAAGGAAAACATGTTTACAAGCTACACCTAGAAAGCATGCTAGAGATTTAGATAACTGGGTTGCCATCTTGTCCAAAGCAGAGTTTCTGTAGGAAGCCTGAAGTTACCATCAAAATCACAGATACTAAGACTGGCATCTGAAAGGAAGCTGCAGGCCCAATGTCTATTAAAAACAAATAAATTTTTGTTTTCATCATAAGCATAAAACGTACTGGTCTGCCAAAAATTCTTCACATTTTTTCCCCTGCTCAAATCACTGCAGTCATAGGACTTTATGACCTCAAGTGCTGTCATTGCTCTGTCATATCCTCAGTATTTTTATTGCCATAATCTATTGAGAAAGTCTCTATCCTTTGTTCAGACAGAAGGATCAAGGGACAAAAAGCAAGGGTGAACAAAGAAAGAGATGACATCAAGCAAAACACATCAGGAAAATGCTCACAATCATTGGCCACTGCTTTAAAATTGTAAGTCAACTTACTCTAAGCATTAAAGGAAACAAGAAAATCATGGCAAACAAGGACAGAAAAAGCAAAAAATTTCATGGTCAGTCTTAGTATGCTGACAACAAGACATAACCTAAAAGTTAAAAACCCAAACATCTTCTGCAAGCCTGCAATGTTGAGAGAAAACATATGCATCATTGTGTCTGCAAGCAGGGAACCCTGCACAAACATGACTAAAATGTGAGAGAAATGCTGCTCCAGGGCAAAATTAATCTTTTCTTATGAAAGAATTAATATGAAGCTGTCTTGTTACATATATTGTAAGTGTATTTATTATATCATCCTGTTTACAAGCATACCAGATACAGCCTGGCTTTAATCTTCTCTGATTGCTTAGAGCAGTCTGATTTTGTTCTGCAATCAGTACTAGTTTGGAAGAAAAAAAGTTATTCCTTTTATTACTTCCCTATTACAACCATTTTTCTTGATTTTTTTCCTCTCTTGACATCCGTTTTTGACCCTTTTTTTTGCAAAATCATGACTTATTAAGTTTTAAACTTAAAAAAAGCTTCTTTCAGAAGATCTATACAACTTCCACAGTATTACAACTAACCATACCAGTGATCAACAAACACTTCCCACCTATTCCCTACATTATCAGCAATCTGTCTACCTAAGGCTTGCTAGTACCTACACCAACACAGTTTGTAAGCTCCTCTTCCCTATCTGAGCTAAACTTTCCATGCGCCTGAAAGAAGAATACCAAAACTACTAATTAATAACACTACTTACATCTTCAGCCATGACATGCCTCTGGTAACCCCTCAGGTGGGTTGTTTAGAGATGTTTGTATAGTTTCTGTATTTTTGCCTTAAGAAGACTTTACTCTTGTGCAGAATCAAAAAGAGCACAGTTTTATCAGAGACGTTGTGTGACAGACAGGTTTCAAAACACTAAGGAGAAATTTTAGCAGGATCATGATGTTAAAAATCCTAACAGAGTGCTGACAAAATAAGGAGTGCAGACTTTTAGCCAGATTTGCTTATTTACATAGCCATTTCCCTTCATACTGCAAAACACACTCTTCTATTTTCTTCTGTGTATCTTTCAGAACAACAGATTTTTTCTGAGACTGTACAAAAGGAAAGAAGCTATTTTTTTCTGCAACTGTTATCAGAGCAGTCAGAATAGAAAAATAATTAACAAATGGGAAATCTTTCAAACAATGAAATAATAGTTATTAGAGTAAACAAAATACAAGTGAGATTAAGTCTTTTAATACCAAATTCTAAAAAAAAAAAGTTCTGCTGGTATTTTGATTGAACTAGTTAAGTGACAACACACAAAAGGCTGATAGGAGATTGTTCTCCTGGAAGTGTTTGTCTCTGTGTTAAACCAATTCTTCATTTCAGAAGGAAAAAATCTTGGAACTGAGACTCAGTGAATGGACTTTTATGACATTTTAAGACCATAAGATCTCACCTATCAATAAAATAGAGTCAGACAAGAGAAGAGGTGGTTTGACTAATCTGGTTGTCAATTCTTGTAAGAATGGAAGAACAAAATGGGAATTTCCAGCAATACTAGTAGAGCACTCATACTAAACTATGAAAACTTCAAGGTCTGCTAGAGATGGTTTCTCACATCTTCATTTGCCTGGGTTTGACTGGATATGTTTGCCCTTACTCCTCTTCTGTGATTTGGAGAGGTGTGGAAGTGGTATACGACCTTCTTCAGGCTATTCATCTCTCTGCGTGAGCATACATACACAGAAAACAACAGAGTTTCCAAAGCTAGAATCTTATTTACATTAAGATAGGACAGCCTGATCCTGTTCAGGTAAAATGAAAATTGAGGGTTGTTTTTAAGTGAAACAGATAATGTTCCTTTGGTCTTGAGACAGCATTCACAGGTAAGTTTTCATCTCTAGGTGGCCTAGATTCTTCTTCAAATAGAATTTGAATGCCTTCAATTTCCTTAAGACTTTTTTCCTCATAGGTTGATTTCTTACAGTGTTCTTGGAAAGATTTCAGGTAAAGTATTGTTTAGCATAAAAGTCTAACATTGTTGGAACATGTTCTTTGAACTACTTTGATTTTAAGTTAATACCAGGGCTGAGGGAGAAAAGTCATACACTGCTGACAGCTTTCACTCTGTCAACCACATCATTAAGAAAACAGCTTAAACATGATTATTGTTATTACCAAAGAAATACAAACATTTTCCAAAGAGACATACTAAATTGTGTGGAAGACTGGAGTTGTGAAGTCAGTGGCAGGTTACTTAGAGAAACACATAATAGAACAAAACCTAAAGAAATAAAGTTCTGCCATGACAGAATTGATGAAGTCCTTCAAGCGAGGAAGGGAAAGTAATAGGAAAACAACAGGAGATAGACCAGGTCAGAGCAGAACACACTGCAAACCATACCTTCTTTAACAATGAAGAGCCTTAGGCTATCTTCGCCTGTTCACTTTTTGAATCACAGAATCACAGAACATCAGGGGCTGGAAGGAACCTCAAAAGGTCATCTAGTCCAACCACCCTACCAGAGCACACTGGATCCATCTAGGTGAGTCTTGAATAACTCCAGAAAAGGAGACTCCACAACTCCCTGTGGCAGCCTGCTCCACTGTCCTTTCATCCTTACAGTGAAGAAATTTTTCATCACGTTTACATGGAACTTCCTATGCCTCGACTTCCACCCATTGCCCCTTGTCCTGTCATTGGGCATGACCAAGAAGAACGTGGCTCCATCCTCTTGGCACTCATCATTTATGTATTTATAAACATCAATGGGGTCACCTCTCAGTCTCCTCCTCTCCAAACTAAAGAGGAACAGGTTCCTCAGCCTGTCCTCATAAGGAAGATGTTCAGTTCTTTAATCATCCTTGTGGCTCTGCACTGCACTCTCTCAAGCAGTTCCCTGTCCTTCTTGAACTGAGGGACCCACAACTGGACACAATACTCTAGATGCAGCCTCACTAGGGGTGGGGGGCAGAACCTCCCTCGCCCTACTAGAATGAGTAGAAATAGTACCTTTTAAAACTGTGCTACATGACCAGCTGTTGCCTTCATACCAATCGCCACACAAAATCATGCTTATATATTATGCAGCTTCATCCAGAAAGGACAACCTTAAAATTCAGTTGGGTATCTCCATTAACTGATAGCACGTGCTAAATCTCTCACTGCATAACTGATCATACTGCCTACACTAATGCATTCTCCATAGAGTAAGAAGGGAAGAAAAACAAGCACTGTTAAACAGCACTTAAAATGTAGCAAAATCAGCAAAGACAATGGGGTTGAATTAAAATTATATTTTAAAACTAAAATAAAATAAATAGATACTACTGTCTAGATACCTGAATAACAATGTGGCTAAAAAATGAAGTAATGTAAACCTTCTACATAAAAACTGTGAAGAATATAGTAGCAGCCAGTATCTCCATTTTCAGACTCACGAATAGGACACAGAGTAATAAAATATCCTCCAATTACTTTGCTAATGAATTAGGACAGCACTGATTTAGAAACAATAGTTTCACTCAATGATTTGTCAAAGCTATCTACTGTGAAAAATACATATTAATCTCTTTCAAGTGCTGGCTTTATTCCTAATCTCTTGAGGTCAAATGGTGTCACAGCCTAAAGTGATAAGCAAATAAGACTCAGTCATCTTCTGCTTCTCTAGCCTGATGGATCTTCTCCAGCTGGCAAAAGGAATGAAATCCAAGCCTTCAGCATGAACTCGACCTAACAAAGTTCAGCTCTGCAACAACATATTCTCTCTTATTCAGATGCAGTATATTCTTATCAATAGAGTTTAGACCTGCAGAAATGTCAGTAAGGGAACAGATCTGCAACCAGTTCTGTAACTGTAAGAGATGACTGGGAGAGAGTTACATTACTACACTGTTATGTAGCATGAGAAGGTAGCCCTGTGCATCTATCTGGGTATTTCCAATAGCTCAGAATTTTATGCCAAATCTACATTATGTTCCAATTCTAAGGGACTTTGTAGCCTCACAGTTTTTACTGAGCTAATGACATCAGAGCCTTGGTCTTGCAAGCATTACAGATGACTCCATGGAAACATACACAGAATAGTCTCCAAATTCCAAGTGGTATCACTTTAGTATCTTTATTTCATTCCACTTATTCCTATTTTGTTACATTACATTACAGCCTAAGGATCCTTAGAGGAAAGGATTAGGTGGGAAATCTAATAATGCCCTTGACTTTCCAGAAGTCAGATGTAACCCACACCTTTCTGAGAAGAAAAAACAAAGTACTGTTCCAATAGCTATATAAATTACAGTTGTTTTTTCCTTAATTCATCCCTACCTACAGAGAGGGAAATAATCATGTGACTGAGGACATTCCAGTACATTCATTACAAGCTTAGCCTACTGAAGTGATGGCAATGATGAGGTACCTTATATTGATTATATAAGATACTACATAAGGGTAATATGATGCTTAAAACTTTATACTTTGAAATGCAGAAATATGAAACTGACACCCACAAGTAGCCTCTTTGTAGCCAAGGGACAAGATACACTTTGCTCAGAGCATGAGAAGGCAAGAACAGGAAAGGAATATGCTCATAGTATGCAGTTTGTGTATTCACACAGGCTTGAGTGGCACATGTTCAATTTGCAATTCACACCACTGATATCTCAGCTCCATCTAAGTCAGAGGTCATCCAAAACAATTAGAAGGCTGAAAATAGAAGTGTAGTCAGTAGTCATGTAGTTTCAATAACACATAATGAATTCAAATGTGCTGAGTGCTTCACTTGTTACTTCATCATGTTTAGTCTCTAAAGATAACTAAATTATTTCCCTTTGACTAGAAGATGGTGTTCTTAGATGCTCCAATGTATATTATAAAAGGCCAATGGTCAATTTCCTGACAGACAGAGAGGCCTTGGTTGAGTAATATACACACTGTAAAGACACTTCCTAGTCTAATCTTTCACATCTCTTACCTTGCCTGGTTAAGAGCAGTTTGTGTCATTGAAAGCTCTTACTTCCTTGTAACTTCATGCCAGAAAACACCAGGTACCACCATCAGTGGAAGAGAAGGGACTCGACAAATGCCTGCCACGATTTCCCAACCAATTAATATGGATTTCTAAAATACTTCTTTGAGGAAAGGGCCTTCAAGTAACCTAACTAATCCATGCAAACATAACACTCCTCATGTGGTAATTGAGAAACATTTAAGATACTGTTGAAATGCAGTTGCTGTGAAGTGGGAAGACGTGACAACAGGAATCACTGAATGGTAGGAAGTAACCTCTGAAGATCACTGAGTCCAACCCACATGTCAAAGCAGGGTCACCTAGGGCAAGTCACACAAGAATGCATCCAGACAGATCTTTAAAGTCTCTAGAGAGGGAGACTCTGCAACCTTTCTGGGAAGCCTGTTCCAGTGCTTCATCACGCCTACAGTATTTCTTTTCCTCATATTGCTGAGGAACTTTCTGTGTTCTAGTTAGCATCCATAGGTCCTGTAGCAGGGCACTCCCTGCTCCCTGCCTCACTGGAGGTTTGAATGGGATACAAAACTGTTTTCCTTCCATACACCCCACACCCCCCACACCACTTCTGGAGGCTTGGAATGGGGGAAGAAGTAGGCACCAAGTTCCTTCCTCCACTGCTGCAGGTTTGAACAGGGAAGAGAAAAAGCCCCCAGCATATATATATGGCAACTGGACACATTAGTTAGGAGCATCTTTGAGAAGGGTGAAGAGAAAGCATGAGATTCCCACTTTTGGACCACTGCACCTCGACGTCCTGCTGGAGGGGCCTCTGCTCTAAACTGCCACCCTTCATGGGAACACACCGAGCAGTTACACACAGTGCCACAAAGGAGTCAAGGGACTATGTCTAAATCCTACTCCACTGCTGTGAGTAGAATGGACTTTCCCTAGGGTTCCAGGCTGCCTGTTTATAAGTAGGGTAAAACCATTTTGTGGTTAAACATGTTCCAGTTTTCTGATTCTCCTAAATTATTAAATTGCCAAAAGGCATCCTTGTGAAGGTTTTCCAACTGAATTAGAACCCAAATTTAACTAGTTTCTATGTAGTTTGTGGATGGAGGTTTTTTGGAAATATGAACAATTTCACATTTTAGTAATTCCTGCCTTGTTAATTGCCCCAACTAATTCAGCTCCTTGTCCCATCACAGGATACCATTTGAAAGAGACTAGAACTTTTTCTTGGTACCAATTCTTCAGATATTTATAAACATTAATAAGATCTCCTCTTGGTCTACTCTTTTCCAGACTAAACAATCCTAGGTGTATCAGCCTTTCTTTATAAGATGGATGTTTCAGTCCTTCAATCATCCATGTAGCCCTCCATTGGACACTCTCTTGAACTGGGGAGTCCTGAACTGGACACACTACTCCAGATGTGGTCTCATCAGGGCACAGCAGAGGAGGAGAAGATCCTCCCTTGACCTGCTGGCCACACTCTTCTTAATGCACCCCAGGATACCATTGGCTTTCTTATCCACAAGGGCACATTGCTGTCCCATGGATAAGTTATCATCCACCTGTACTCCAAGATCCTCCTCCATGAAGCTACTTTCTCCATGGAGCTGCTTCCCAGCAGGTCAACCCCTAATCTATACTGGTGCATGCTGTTTTCACTCCCCAGATGCAGGACTGTAGTCTCATCCTTGATGAATACCATTAGGCCCCCGCTTTGCCCAGCTCTTTGGTCTGTCCATGCCTTGGTGAATGGACACACAGCATACTGGTGTATCTGCCAATCCTCCCAGTTTTGTATCAACAGCAAACTTGCTGAGGGTACTCTCTATATTCCCTCATGTATGTTGTTGATGAAGATGTTAAATAAGACTCAACCCAGTATTGACCCTTAGGAAATACCACTAGTTACAGGTCTCCAGCTGGACTCTGCACTGTTGATCACAACCTTCTGAGCTCTGTTGTTTAGCGAGTTCATGATCCATCACACCACACCATCCACTCTTCTAACCCAAACTTTCTGAGCATGTCTATGAGGATGTTATGGGACACAGTGTCAAAAACCATGCTGAAGTCAAGGTAAACAACACCCACTGCTCTCCTATCTACCCATTCAGTCACGCCATCACACAAGGCATTCAGATTAGTCAAACACCTGAGGCATGTGTCCCAGCCACTGTACAGGACCAGATGCTTTACCTCCCTTCCACCACTGCTACAGATGGGCCATCAGGAAAGCAAAGAAAATTCCAACTGTGATTTGGCACTCACTGGTGAAGAGGCAGACTTCGGCTCCGAGCTCCAGTCTCAGGATGGTTTTTTTACATTTTATTGTAAAGACTTAGAAGTCAATGGAATAAGTGTCAGTGGGGAAGGGAGTGAGAAGTCATTCCCTCTTCCTGACTGAATGTATTAGAAATTACAGGGTTATATTGGTTCTCACTTGTCTCCATTCCAATTATGTCCCAATTAAGGCATCTTTCTGGATTCCACCCAAAGACTTGAAATGATGGTAGAAATTGCCATCAGTTAGGACATCTGTCAAGCAAAGTGAGGAGAGTGTCCCTTCTAAAACACCAGGAGATATGTGAAGGTTACCAGGTCAGCATTTTCTCAGATATTTATGGATTAAAAACTGAGCCCTAGCCAAGTGAAGTGAGACGACAGACTGTCAAGGACAAGTGCATGTTGCAAACTTGCTCTCCTCCTGTCTCAGAGATAAAATTATTCTGGAGTGAATTTAAATAATGCAGCTATAACTGTAGTGAAGTAATTTAGCATCCCAAGAAATTAATACACCATGGGAAGAATCAGATCCTGGAAAAATGCAGCCAAGAAGAGTTAAAGTTAATAATCTGTAATGCAAAAGGAAAGAAAACAGGCAACTAACAATGCAGATGTGATAAAGAACAGATTTAATAAAGCTACTTGAGTGAAGACCTATCTGTGAGCTGTGAACCAGAAGTAATGGGAATCATGAACAAGAACGTTTTGACCTACAGAACTTGTGACAAGTGAAGAAAGAAAGGGGAAGCCATCAAATATAAAAAGCTCAGAACAGAACTTGCAGAGAAACTGAACTGGAATAAAAACTCTGAGAAAGAGAGATTGACACTGGGTAGATGAAGTTAATGAAGGGAATAGGGAAGATTGTAGAGAAAAAGGATGAAAAGGAGAGCACAGATGTTTGGTGATGGAGCAGGTAAGTCTGCGTGCAGCAGGTTCGGCACTCTTTACCATTAGAACCTGGCATGGAATTTAATATGCCAAAGTCTGGTGACAGATGAAGCTACAAAAATATCCTATTTGCCATTCATGACTCCTCATCCTTTAAAAGCAATGTTTCTAGACATGGAAGTGTCTGCTATTGCTATCAACACAGTTACTCTGGTAGATAACTGGAATATATTTATGCATTTGATTGAAACATTCTGCCCTACCAATTAATTTTCCATTCGTTGACCTAATGTCCCAGAACTCAATTTCTATTCATAATGCAATAGCTAAAAATATTACATGCAGACTCACTCCTCCCCTCCTGTGCAAAGTAGCAATATTAGAGAGCCAAGCCTGCAGAAGCATAGAAATGCCTGTGTAACTTTACCTCAGCCCTTGTGTACTGCAGAACACATAATGACAGTCATCAACATTTCAGCCTTTAGTAGTTCTATACTTCTAGATATTACACACACACCTAACGACCACACTGTGTTGCATAGGATCAGCTTGAGCTCTTTGTTCAAGTTAGAATTATGTAACAGGAAAAGAACTGCACTACAGAAAATCTTCAGATTAAGGCACTTGAACAATGCTTTGTAGAACAGCAATCTACAGAGACCCCTATCAGCCATCTTCTTGTGCAATGCCAGCTTTCTAAAAGAAAGGGTACTTGAAAAAATATTATTTGAAAGCAAAATAACAAATATTCGTTTCAGTAAGCAATTAATTTGTTCAAAGTACTGCAGTCATGCTCAAAGCTCCACCTTGCCTTGCTGAGCAGGTGGCAAAGCAAAACCAGACACTGAGCTCTCTTGTAAAAACAGGAGTCCAAAAACCTGACTCTACATGGACCAAGACTCACATGAGGTTTTAAACAAAAAATAAAGAAAATTTAAGTAATTTTTAAAACCACCGTCCTTTTGCATTCAGATAAAAAATTAGAACCCACCTCAAAAATAACACACGCATTTGCCCTAAACCTTGTATACTCCTAGTGACCTCTAAGAAAGATTACTTGTGATGTTTTAGGATCTTGAAAGATGTGCAGCATTGGAGTCACAAAAGAGGAAAAGCTGCCAACAGCCCCTTAAGATATTTGAAGATCAGGTTTGAGGCTGTCTAGACAGAAATCAAGCTTGTAATACCTGATTCACCCTAACTGACACCCTGCAAACAAGCAGCTTGATTGTAGTTACAGCTTCATTCCCTGGAACTAGTTACAGGCAAGATGCCAGGGACTGGTAGGAAACTGCTGAGACCAGAGTATGCCAGTACTGCAGACACATACTGCATAGCTAAAGTACTACAACAGCGCTATCTGTTGCATTTTCTGTACAAGTGCCATAAATACAACCCTTCAGAAAAGAAAAAAAAAATTATATATATATATATATATATATACATATCCCATAAGAATATAGTTCATTGTCATCAACACAATTTGCTCTTTATAATTAACTATATTCCTAAGAGCAGCAAGAAAATTAGTAAAATAAGAAACATTTTACCTTCTTGTCTTCCCAATTCTCCTATCAGGTTATTTTGTAGATGATTATGTTGTGATGATGCCAAATCCATGTTATGCTACAAAACCTGGGACAGAGAAACATAAGCTCACCTGAATAAAATGGCTTTATTTTCCTCCACATAACACTTCACAAAAAAAAACCACANCAACTTTTACATGTATTATGCTGTAATTCACTTTTATTGTTAGTAAAGACATGTAGATATATAAGTATTCAAAGTATCCAAAGCACAAGAACCAGAACTAGCAAACCAGTTCAACTGTTCTATTCTCAAAGAGGAAAAAAAAAGCAAGCAGAAAGTTGTCTGTTTTTAAAAAGAGCTTTGATAAATGTTTAAAACTATTTTATCATATTTTTAAAATTAGAATCCATTCAGATCACAGTTGGTAGGCTTATAAACAATTGAAAGGAAAGGCGGCAATAAACATCTGAAAGAGAAGAGAAAACAATGCACCAAAAGGACCTATTAATTGACTCAAAGAGGGAGGGAAGAACTATTACTAAAAGTTACATGTGAAAATAAGTAGGAAGCATAAGCTGCAGATAACATGCAGAGCAGAATGCATACATGCCTATATAAACAGACACAGAACATGCAGAACAGCAAAAGTACAACAGAGGAAAATACAATTTTAAGCTAGCTGGGGTGGGGAGGAAATACACAACAAATAGTCTCCAACACTTGACATTTTACAACCAGGAAAAGCTGCTCAGAGTTCATACACACACACACACACACACACACAAATAATATCTTGCAGTGTTAAACAGAAATTTGACTGAATTTTGCAGGAATGGTTACAGGCAGCATATTGCTAATAATCTACAGACATCTAAACATCCAAGAGGGATGCAACTAAATAAGGCAATGGGTGAAATAGTATTTCTGTCTAGGAAAGAAATAATATAATCAGTGTAAAAACACATGATGAACACCAAGAAAACCACTGCAAAGTGCAAAGCCTTAGGCAGGTTTTCCTCCCGAGGCTTCAGATGAAAGAACACTATAAAGACAGCCCTGTCCTATTAAAAAAGGATGCATCATACTCACCTGACTTCACCCTGCAAAAGACATGAAGGCTAAATTTTTAACCTTATCACAATGCCAGCAGCCAAAAACCTATTTGAAGGTGAGAAATAACTTACAGGACTTCTACACACCACTGTAACTTGTAGAACAAAAATACTGCTGTTATTTCAGTGAACTTAGCAGTAGTAGCATCATTATGTGGAGAACAGAAAACAAATTCAATGGGACTCAAAGTCTTTGTACGTACCTTCAGAATAGAAGCCACATTAGAAACTACTGCAACATTAAGCAGTAAATGTTACACATATCCATCAGCTTGCTGTCTAACTCAGAAGGCCAAAAGATTACAGATTTTCTTCCCATTAGAAGATAAAAATAACAAGTTAATAATCAGTCTCCTTGCAGTCTGAAGGACAAGCAATGTTGCACTACCAAAATGGGAAAACCTCTGTATTTTGTGGTCCTCCGCATTCTTTTTTCTTTTTTTTTTTTCTTTTATATATATATATCTTTGCAGTAGACTGAACTACACAACAACCTGCCTGATTTAAACATAGCAATTCAGGAGTTCTGCAAGCAAGCAAACAGTTCGGAAGAGCTCAGTTGCTGAGTTACACAGTTGAAAGTATATGATACAAAGTAACTTAGAGTAAATGGCACAGACAAGTGACAAGCATCCAATCCATTTCAGACAGCATTACCTGAATCTTCTGCAGCTTTGCAAGGATGGTATTCAAACAGAAAAATCCTTATCTGCCTGGCCGCTTCCCTCCCAGGCAGTCCCAGGCAGAAGTGTGCTCCACAGCATGTCACATGTTGCCAACATCCCCACACCAGAAGCAGTAATAAATACTGACAGCTGCAGCACCACCACAAAGTGGGCACTGCATGCCCTTATGTAAAGGAAGATTTTGTGACAGCTCCCAGTCAACGGAGCTCCAACCAAGAAGGCAACCACCTTCACAGTATTTTTTACAAAAAGATAGTGGCACAATGTTAGTAACTACTCACTGCTGCTAAAAGTGACAGAAGAGCTAAGTATTGCTCTTCAGAGTCACAGAGGTCTCCCAAGTATGGAGCAGAATTTACAAAGGGATATGAGTACATTCGGGGTAGGGCTATTTAAATATGTGCTCACATTGCAATGCAGAATTGTAAAAAGGTGCACAACCTCCAAAATTGTGACTGTTTTATACAAAGAGATGACTACTAACATGGCATTATATATGCAGAACAGCATACACAAGATGTACACTCACTCAGCAGGTTGTAACAACTTATCCTGGGAACACACACAGGTATCCGTAGGACTTCTCTTATTCAGACCATAGTCAATTTAGGACATGAACTGCTTTAGTTTACTTAAGTTTTAGCAAAACTAGGGCAGAGGGGTTGGGTAAAATGACCTTCAAGGGCCCCTTCCAACTTAATTCTTTCTACAACTCTATGATCTTAATCCGCAGAACTAAAAATGTGTTCCTCTGTGACCTGAGCTAGATTATGGTCCTGCTCTGGCAGGGAGACGGACTCAGTTTCTTTGGGTCCCTTCCAACCCCTGACATCCTGTGTAAAAATAACCTCCACAATAGGAGACAAGTGATGTGAGGGGAAGTCTGAGCGTAATACATAGTTTCTCCCACAAATCAATTCCAGTTTGAGCTCTGCAACCAGTAGGTACTTCTGAACATCAATTTCAAAGTCAAATTCTGTCTTTGGATATGGTCAGTCAACCCCAAATCCAGAAGCATGATATTTACATTGAAAAACAAACATCTACCACACTTCATATTATTAAAGGATTTTTCCCCAAGATTTTTGAAGGCCTTGCACTGTCTCATGAATGGTTCAATAAGCAACACTACTTTCAGCACAAAGCTTTCAAAGTAAGTATATTGAAGGGAATAGGAAAACAACAAACTGAGATGATTTTTCTTCTCTCAAACAAAAGATTGAGTGTGATTTTTGACAGCCACCTCACCTCAGTTACAAAGCAAATGAATGGGCATCATGTTTTGCCTTATTTTAAAATCTCAAAACCGAAAGCTTCTATCAATTCTAATTTGGGGTTTTGTAAGTAAATGTGCAAAATAATTTTTCCTTTGTTTATAATTTCTCCAATTTAAGTCCCTGACACAAAACACGTAACAAAAACATGATGAATAAGGATAATTTATTATTTATCAAAAATTCATTAGAATATTTACAAAGCATAAATCAAAAAACTCTATATACCTAGCCTTTCTTTTTTTAAACTGTTTCTTTTTCTCTGTAAGATTATTTCTTTCTTCTTCCTCGTTTACTCTGTGATTTCTTTTTCCTGCCCTCAAACACAGGCTTGGCAGTCACCATGACTACTTCTCCCAGTTCCTCATCCTCACCACTTGAGCTGCTCCACCCCTTTTTCTCTTTATGGTCTGTTGTTTCTATTGCAGAGATGTTTTTCCTATTTTTGCCTTTACCTAAATCTCTGATTTCTGATTCCTCTCCTGAGGAGTCACTGGAAGTTTCTGAAAGATGCAAACTCCCAATAAAGCCACCTCCATAGAAATGTTCTTTTTTGGAATATGAATGTTTTCTTCTTTTCCCACTTTGGACTTCTGTTGCCATAGATTGATGATTTGCACAGCCAGCAGAACCTTCCCTTTCCCTCTCCTCATGCTGTTTAAGTTCAATCTCCATAGCAGCAGTGGCCTCTCGAATTTCATCACCTTCTTCTTTTTCCTTTCTCTTTAGACAAGTAACAGCTCTGCGCAGTCTCTGGCTTTTAATAGCTTGTTTTTCATGCTGTGCTAGTCTGAAGAATGAATCAATTCGAAGCTGAGTCTAACAAAAATAAATCAGGGAAACACATTTAGATGTTTTAGTGATGGGAATTCAGTTGTCACCTCAGCTATACTATAAAGCATCCCAAATTAAAGTAGGGCAAAGGACCAATTAAATTAATATACATTAATGCAAAGAGATGTGAACAATAAGAAGCATTATTATAGTAACATTTATCTTTTGTTACAGAATATGCAACAAGAAACTTTACAGAAACTAGTAAGGAAGCTCCAGAGAAGTTTTATGAACACTGAGCTGCTGATGATTAGACATATGTTGCAATTTTTGACCCTAATAGAGAGAATCTTGGTAGTGCTTTCAAGTATGTCCTTACAAACACACTCTTAGCTTCAAGCTGTTAAAACAACAGAATGTTTACTAAGTAAATGTTCTAAGTGCACTTTACATTTCCATATGGTAGAGCAACAAAACGCAGTCTTCTGACTCAAGTTCATTGTAACACATGCTGCTACAATATAAAGATTTAAGAGTAGAATCAGAAACAGGTACACACAAGGGCTCTGTGTGACTCAACCACAATTAGATCTGCTGTACAGAGTAAGATAGTCCTCTATATTCTTCCTAAACTTGTTCAAAAGAGACATACACTTACAAAGCATGTTCCACTCAACCTGAAAGTATATGGGTTTAACTATGGCATTTAGAAGCTTTCACTCCTTTGGAGTGAAGAGAGAAAAAAATTGGACCTTAGGTGATGTTTTGTTACTGACATTGACAGTATCACACTATACACCACTAATGACTTCAAGTCATATTGAGGCTGACAGAATGGTTTTTTTTTTTAATTAATGTCATCAAGGGGCACTTGCTCCATGGTTCATTCTGCACTTCTCCACAAAGGATGTGGATAATCCCAAATGGTCAGTCTCCAACAAAATCTCTGAGGCATTTTTGTAAATAATTTTTAGAGACGGCACATTGCCTTTTAAAAGTACTAAAGGTAGTGGCGGTACAGTTTCAGCTACTTCCAGAACAAACAACAATCTGGGTAAGTGCTTAATAGATAACAAAATTCGAAACCAACAACTGAAATTATGCAGAGTACCTCATAGTACACCTAAATCATACAGAAATTACGTATGTGCAAGCAAATTTAATGATACATATACATATATAAGGATTTTTAAAATATGGCTAAATTCCCATTTTCGAAGACATCTATTTCACAGTAAAGTCATTTTAAAATGCTTCTTAAAATTCTTTCATTACCCTTACAATATACATATACTTTACCTGCTGCATGTTCAGCTGTTTCAGCACAGGCAAGAGGATTTCATCTACCTTTGTCCTTGTCCAGCCAAAGTGATCCCGACAGAATGTGCATAAAGTTAAGGAACTCTACAAAATGGATATTATTCATATTTTGTAAACACATAATAGAACAAAAATTGGCTTGACAACAGAGCTCAGAGAGTTGTCATCAACAATACAGAATCAAGTCGGAGGCCTGTATCCAGTGCTGTTCTCCAGGGATCAGTACTGGGTCCAGTTTTGTCCAAAATCTTCATTGACCATCTGGATGAGGGCACTGAGTGTATCCTCAGCAAGTTCACTGATGATAAAGAAGTGGGGGCGGGGGGGATGGCTGACAGCCTGTCAAGCTGTGCAGGCATCCAACGAGATCTGGACAGGCTGGAGAGCTGGATGAAGGCAAACCACATGAAGTACAATAAGGACAAGTGCAGGGTCCTGTGTCTGGGGAGAAATAAGAACAGGCACCAGTACAGGTTGGGGGCTGCCCTGCTGGAAAGCAGATCCGTGGAGAAAGACCTTGGAGTCTTGGTGGAGAACAAGTTCTGCATGGGTCAGCAATGTGCCCTTGTGGCCAAGAGAACCAATGCCATCCTGGGGCGCATCAGGAAAAGTGCGCCCAGCAGGTCTAGGGAGGACCTTCTCCCCCTCTACTCTACCTTAGTGAGACCACACCTGTAATACTGTGTCCAGTTTTGGGCTCCTCAGTTCAAGAAAGTCAGGGACCTATGGAAAGAGTCCAGCAGAGAGCCACGAGTATGACTGGGGGACTTCAGCATCTCTGCTATGAAGAGAGAGTGAGAAATCTGCGTCTGTTTAGTCCAGAGAAGAGAAGGCTGAGAGGAGATCTAATCAATGTGTACAAATATCTGAGGAGTGGATGTGGCCAATCTCTTTTCAGTGATCAGCAGCAAAAAGACAAGGAGCAACAGCTCCAAACTGGAATACAGGTTTCAACTCAACATGAGGAGAAACTTCTTTACAGTGAGGTGACAGAGCACTGGAACAGGTTGCCCAAAGAGGCTGTGAAGTCTCCTTCTCTGGAGACTTTGAAAACCCATCTGGATCTGTTTCTGTGCAAGCTACCCTAGGAGATCCTGCCTTGGCAGGGAGGCTGGACTTGAGGATCTTTGGAAGTCCCTTCCAACCTCTAAAGTTCTGTGATTCTGTCTTCAAATAACCAACATCTGGAGCAAAGCTTTCTCTACTACAAAACCAGAGAAAACACTCCAAGTTATTACAGCAGACTAATGTGGATGGCTCCAGTATGATGCTATCTTTGTCACACTGTTACAGATTCACAGATTGCATCAGGTTGGAAGGGACCCTCAAAGGTCATCTTGTCCAAGCCCCCTGCAGTGAGCAAGGGCTCCTCCAACTAGATCAGTCTACCCAGGGCCACACTGAGTCTCATCTTGAATGTGTCCAGGACCAGGGCTTCAACCACATCCCTGGGCAGCCTGTTCCAGTATTTTACCACTTTCATTGTGAAGAACTTCTTCTTGATGTCCAACTTAAATCTGTCCTGCTCTAGCTTAAAACCACTACCCCTCATCCTATCGCTACAAGTTCTTCTAGACACTCCTTTCCCAGCCTTCCTGTAGGTCCCCTTGAGATACTGAAATGTAGCTGTTAAGGTCTCCTCTGAGCCTTCCCTCCTCCAGGCTGAACAGTCCCAACTCTCTCAGCCTGTCTTCATAGGAGAGATGCTCCAGACCTCAGATCACTTTTGTGGCCCTCCTCTGGACCCACTCCAGAACGTCCATGTTGCTTTTGTGCTAGGGCCCCTGAGCTGGATGCAGTACTCCAGATGAGGTCTCACCAGAGCAGAGTAACATGGCAGAATCACCTTTCCCGACCTGCTGGCCACACTTTTTTTTATACAGCCCAGGATGTGACTGGTGTTCTAGGCTGCAAGTGCACACTACTGGTACATGTCTAGCTTCTCAGCCACCAGTACTCCCAACTCCTTTTCTGCAGGGTTGATTTCAATTTCATCATCCTCTAGCCTGTACTGGTATCAAGCACTGCCCCAACACAGGTGCAGAACCTTGCACTTTGCCCCACTGAACCTCATGAGATTCTCCTCAACTCACCTCTCCAGCCTGTCTGGGTTGCTCTGGATAGCATCCCATCCTTCAGTCTTACCAACTGCACTACTCGGCTTGGTATCATCTGCAAATTTGCTGACATGCACTCAATCTCGCTGCCTATATCATTGATGAAGGTATTGAACAGCATTGCTCCCTCGAGGGACACCACTTATCACCTGTCTCCATCTGGACACAAAGCTATTGACTACTACCCTTCAAATTAAATCATCCAACCAATTCCTTACCTACCAGACAGTTCACCCATCAAATCTATATATCAGAATTTCCAAAAGTGTGATTCAGTGAAGACAGGACTCTTTTTTTGCTATATGATTGTGCCATAAGACAAAATACCTGTAGGTAAATCTTATTTTGACACTTCAACACACTGAAAGCCTCATTTACTGTTAAAAACACTATAAGCTGTGCATGTTTTTCTAGCAACAATTCACTGCAGCTCAACCTGCATACACTGAATCACTACTTCTGACTACATTTTGAAACTTACCTGTGAAAGACGGTAAACATAAATCTGAAGTGCGCAAACAGTCTTGCTCTAGAAACAGGCACAGCAGATCTACAGAAATGTAGCATCACAACAAACCAGTCAGTCCAGCTAAGAGTCTCCCTTCGCATGCAACAGGAAGAAGAGTCTTTCTCAGGAGAGCAGAGCATCCCCAAATGCCACATATGCATGGCTGCATTTCCTTCCATTCCAGAGCTGGTATGACTGTGGGAAAGCACATGCAGATGGGGGCAGAGGGCCCTCAAACCAACAAGCAGTTAAGAATTTGACACTATCACTGACTCATTAACAAGCCCTATGAACTTTTAATCTGAGTACTTTCAGCTATCAAGTCTTAACATATAGTAAAAGGATATTCTCTGATTTGCTCTACATCAGGCTTCCCCCAGGTGAATGAACCCCTTGTCTCATCCACCACAGGCTTCAGGTATGCTTCTGCCACTGCTGGATTTGGGAAACTTGAAGAAAGCTGCAGGGTCCGCAGTTTCTTCTTGACTTTGGTATCACGTGGATTAGGTCTTAATTTCTTATTCTTCTGAGCCTCATTCCACCACTCACTGGAAAAGAGAGGAAATTGTTAATTTTCCTCCATAAAATATAATTTGGAATATCAAGAATCACCATGCTAATTTGAATAGCCTTAGTCTTCCTCCTTCAGTTACTACATGAGGTAGGAAATTTCAACATGGCCAAAGGGACATGTAATCTGAAAAAACAGAGCATACAGTAAATGCAGCCATTTTAAGCCACAGTAGCAAACATCACCTGGATTCCTCAAAAATTGCTAAAGAGAACATCCTAAACTCAGCCTCACTTGGGGTGGATGTTTCACAGAACAATCATTTTATACAGTTTCCTGGTATGCAAGAAAACAAAACAACAAAAAAACCTGAAACAAACAAAAAGGAGGGGGGAAAACCCAACCTCTAGCCATCCTTGACACTGCCAATACAACTGTCTCAGCCCTCTTCAAATATTGTTCTTCCCCACAGCCTACCTGTCTGTTTCTTTCCAGGTCACCAAGCCTCTTTTCTCTATGAGCAAGCTACAGCCACCTTCTCACAAACACAAGGAGAATAAACCTCCACTCCACTATGGATCCAGCTCTGCAATGAACTCAGAGGCAGTTGCACAGTTCTACAGCTGTTCTATCATTTTCATTAGTCTCACTTTAATTGCTGTATCAGCATGTCACCTTATTTACCCACCACTTCAAATGGTGATATAATGAAGTCAGATATTTTACAGTTAACTTAATGATGATCGTAGCTTTTGTTATGCTTTTGTATGCTTAAGAAAAGTATATTCATGAGTAAGAAGAGGTGAAAAGCAAAATACAACAAAGCATACGCAAATTTTAAGAGAGGTTCCAAGCCATGGCCAGGAAATTCATTTAAAATCTCCATTGCTGTTACAAAGCCAACATTTGGGATGCCCTCAGTGTAGTCACTTCCAAGCAAGTATGCCAAGTTAATTAGCTTGCTTCTATCCAATCCTATAAAAGAAAACACATAAACCAAACAGTGGCTTCAGCATTTGTTCTATTACACATTAAAAAATAATACATTATTTGAAAGACAAAACCCAAAAGGAACACAAAGGCATCAACTCTGTAAAATTACATTCAATTAAACATCAGAATAACATATAATTATCATCAGAATTATAGATGCACATATATAACATTATGTTCTGGAATGGCGTCAATATGCACCTGCTAGCTCAAGCCCCACTAAGTTGTGTTAAACTGGCAAATGCGTATGGCCAAAATTACAATGTTACTGTGGAAAGACCATTAGGAAATTCTGGGTTTCTAAGAGCTAACAGACACTATTTTCCATATATCTCCAGTTATTGTTCTGCTTTCATCTAATACTGACCTAAATTTAAAAGCCTCACAACTCAGAATTAAAAACCTTCAATCTGAATTCTAGCCTCTGATCCTTAAAAGTCTTCCTAAACTAGAAAACTTTTGGTCTGTGCTGCTGCAATTACTAAGTACACCAAAAGAGCCTGTGGAGCATCCAGAAAGAAATAATTCAGCTGACCACATCTTACTTGGTACACTGCAAGATCTGAGGCAAACAGACTAATTTTTAGTGAGTTGACTCAGAAGTTTAGATGCTTTAAAATAAATTTAAAATATTTTATAAAAGAAATAGTGGAGAAAAGGAGACATGTGTGTCTAAGCACACAAAGCAAGGCAATTGGCATACTAGTCAGGATATCCATCAACTGACAGGAAATAATTATGTGATGTGTAGAAAAAGGAGTAGAAGCACAAGACTGTAGAGAAATCAGACATGAAAAATGATGATGACTATTTTTCCCTAATAAATAGATAAAGTCCCTGGCTTATAACATTCATAACAGTTAATTTCTCACATGCTTGTACAGCAATCTTTTCCAAATCAGCTACAGCAGCATATATAAGCAGGTATACTTAGAGAAAAAAAAATATTTCATTCAGTTTTCTGGGAGAATAAACCAAAGACCTGTTTTTCACCAAATAAAAAAGTTGTGCAATTTTACACGCTGAAGATATAAAACTATTATTCCAAAGCCTGAAGCTTCTCTTGACTTTGCAAATGACAAAATTTATTTTTCTGGTTAAAAAGGCATAAGAAAAAGTTATAATTGGCTCATATTTTCTTTAATATATCACAGGACACTGAAGTTTAGTTGTTCAACATAATTAGCAACAATTTGATTAAATTGATATAAGAGCAATCTGAAAGAAGAAAACAGGTATCTGCATTAACTAAGTGAAAAACCTTTTACAGAGCACATACACATGGTGGATGCTCTTCTAAGACATTGTATGTCAGTTTGTCCAAAATTAACTTCCTTTTCCAGAGGACAATAAATCTAATTATGTGTAAATACCACACCAGATCAGAAAAGTAATGCTGACATTTACCCATAACCTGGTACCATAGTTCCTATCTCAGCCTTGATGATCATCACACTATCTCAGTGTATTAAATGCAGGTGTCTGCACATTCAGAGGGGTAATCTGGCAGTAAGATCAGCAACTCAACTGAATGTCTTTAGAGATTCTCCGAAGAAAAGACACACAAAATTCTGTAGGAAGTACAGCTTCAAAAGATACGTGACAGTGTTACCTTATTAAAGACTGCATTTATCAATACCTGAGGCTTACCTAGCTGGTTTTGAAAATCGACATATTGATAATATTCCACGTATTTGTTCTGACTGAAGAAATTTTTATAAACATGTCGTGCACCAAATAACCAAACATCACTGTCATCGGTGATTGTCCCAGAGGTTTGATCAGTAAGGTCCAATACAGCACATTGTGCCTCTGCCTCCATTGGAGCTTCAATGTATGGAATGCCAAAGAGACGGAGAAGCTCCTGCAGCATGGAGAGAAAAGAGTTAGTATTTTCATCTAAGAATTAACTTTTATTAATGTTCTGCTGGACTTTATAACAGTGTGACTACCAACAGTCACAGAATTATTAAGATTGGAAAAGAACTTTGAGTTCAACTGTAATTGTAAGATTAAAAAAGCACAACCTACTGGCCTTTAAAAAATTGATTCATCTTAAGAAACAAGCATGATCAAGTATTAACAAAGGAAACCAAAAATTCAATCATTTTAAGACCTTAAGATCGTTGTTATCCCTTTATGTAAAGGAAATAAACACACTGATAAGTTTCCCAGAATTAATTCATTAGATTATTACATTGTAAATATTATCCCTAGTCTACAATGCCACAGTATGTCAACCACAACACTGCAAGTACTACAAGTAGTCCTTGCATTAGACTGCATTAACCTTTAATGCTAATATTTAAACAGAAGTTGCAGACTTATGCAGGTATTAAAGGTGAGATTCTTTAAAATCAGTTACCTAGGGCATAAACCTGCCTCACCAAACAGATTTCTCTTACAATCTTACCTTTTAACCCCACAGAACAAAAAAACGACAATTCATCTAGCACACAGATAACGCGAGTTCCATACCACTGAATGTAACTTCTTTGGAGTTTTTGATCAATTTTTATCTTTTACAGCACAACAGGCAAATGACAGAAACAGCCAAACTTTTAAAAGCTGCTGCTTTTAAAAAACACCAATTAATAACTTTATTATTTCATAATGTTATCATAGTCACTTAAAATTGCTGGAATTCAAGATTATCTCAATACTTTTGGTATTTTGAACCAAGTAGACTGAAGCAAACAGGCTCCTAAGAGGGGAATAATGTGACCTGTAATTAAGCAAGATTATTAACAGCTTTTGAGTAAATGTTTGACTGGGGTGGAGGGAAGTACCAGATCATGATATATCAGATTGAAAGTGATTCATGAAATGCTACCTGGCTTTCCAAAAACATCTGTCCTGTTACAGAAGAAGCAACACGTTCCTGCTGCTGTTTTTGAGCCTGAAGCATATTCTGCTCAGTAGAAAGGGTATTTTCTAATTCTTCTAGTTCTTCCTGAAAAATAAAACAAGATTTTCATTATTACAACAATTCCAGTATACTTGGTTAAGCGAAGCATTAAGACTCTGACTATAATCAATCAAGTAGCGTATGTTCCATAGCTTCTCTAATGTGGTAAATTGTAAGACCAAAGATTAGCCTGTTCCCTAGAGTAAGACTTCACAGTTTCCATTCAATTTAAGAGACATCATCATTAATCATCATCGTTGAAGAAAAATCAGTTTCCTATTCAAAAGTTTTCCTTAAAAACTACTTGGGGACACAACACTTCATTATCAGCTCAAAACAAATAAGTTACCAAACTGATGTCTTGCCACTCATCTTTACCATCATCTTCTCTTTCAACATTCTGATCATTTGCCACCTGCACTTTGTCAGACTCCTTCAGCAGGTCCTGTGTGACAATAGCATGCCCATCTGGCTCCATTTCTGGAATTGTTCTTTCATCACTCAGTTCTTCTTCATAATTAGTAGGAAATTCATCCTCTTTACTGACTTCTGCATCCACTTCAATGAAGCTTCCTATTAAAGGACAATAAAGATTTCAACTTCCTGCTGTTTAAAAACAAGTATTTGTACATTATTTCAGTTTGGTAGTGATTTTTTTTCCTGTATACAATAAATTGTTACAAGGATTGTGAAACTACAGAAACCAAGTGGTTAAGCATTAATACAGCACTTAAATTTGTGTAAACAACTACAGACTCTCCTGTCTCTCTGCGCTGGATACTCAAGGTTTCAATGACAAAATGTAACACCAAAAAGGGGAAAAAACCTAGCTCAGATTTTCTTCCCACCCACTACACACATAGGAACAGATGTACATTAAAGCATTTCTCACCAAGAAGGGAGCTTCACTTCAAATGACTACAAATACAATGAGATCCTATTTTATTATCATTTTTTCACAATCAAAAAGCCCGTACCATCAGAATCACTGTCTTCAGATTGTGAGATCCCTTCTCTCTCCTCCTCAGAACTTTTTGCTTCTGAAAAAGGTTTGGTATCCTTTTGTACCTCAGATACATTCTCTTCTGTTTGCAAAATTACTTTCTCTGCAGTTTCAGAAATTTTCAAGTTTTCCTCATTTTTAGAAAGGTCTATTGGTTCAGCATGAATCAAAGCCCCTGTGCTAGTTTGCACAGGGGAACAGCCTGGCTTCTGCTTGCTCAAGTTTATGTCCTTATCTCTCAAGGAATTTAAGTCCATTTTGGAACCATTTTCTTCTTTGTCTCCACCTTCTTTGCCTTTGCCACTAGTATTGTCACTACAAGAATAATTTTCAGCTCTGGATATACTGATGTCTTTAGGTGCAATGTGATTTTTTTCTGACTCCTGACTCCTCCATTCACATTCAATGTCTTGCATAACCACTTGGTTTGACAAAGAAATTGTAGATGTACGTATTTTTTTTACTTCCTTAACTTCAGGAATCTGATCTTCCTCATCTGAGCTACTAAGCAGAAAGTCCTTCACCTCTGATCTTTCTGGTAGCACTTCATCAGTTAAAAGAGTAACAACTTCCTCTCTTTTATCATCGCTACTCAGAGCCTGCTGAATTGCCTGTAGTGTTCTTGGGGACACACTGCCTTCCCCTGTTACAGACTGGTCCACATTCAAACGTCCTATATATTCATCCTCCAGTTCTTCTCCTGAGCTGCTTTCAACCATAGCTGCCTGGATAGCAAGCAAAGTCCGAGGAGAGGGTGGTGCTGTCACCACATTGTTATCTTTCTCTGTCTGTGGCTTGTCAGATGCAACCAGCTTTGCATTTTCTACCATAGCTGCCTGGATAGCAAGCAAAGTCTGAGGAGAGGGTGGTGGTGTCACCACATTGTCGTCTTTCTCTGTCTGCAGCTTAGAAGATGCAACCAGCTTTGCATTAGGAGGAGATTTATTGATTTTATCTGATTTCATAAATTCAAGCATTTTTGATGAGGGTCCTGCAGTAGTTCCTAAGTCTCTAGTTTCAGCTTCTTTTGCTTGAATACCTGAAAGAAAGTGGTTTATTTTTTAGTAAGTTGCTTTATACTTATACATAACAAACATTGTTACATAAAGATTAATAAACCAGTTTTCTACGCATTTACAGACGACAGGTATAGAATAGAATAAGCCAGGTTGGAAGAGACCTCCAAGATCATACAGTTCAGCCTACCACCCAGCCCTATCCAATGGCACTAAGTACTCTATCCAGTCTTCTCTTCAACACCTCCAGGGATGGCGACTCCACCACCTCTCTGGGCAGCCCATACCAATGGCAAATCACTCTCTCTGTGAAGAGCTTCTTCCTAATATCCAGCTTATACCTCCTCCAGCACAACTTGAGACTGTGTCCCCTCGTTCTGTTATGTCTAACAGTAATGCATATTTCATAAAAAGTAGTGGCTACATGCCCTTGTAAAAAACATTGAGGGTTTTTTAAAAACAAACAGCTGCAGACACACACATAAGAGGTTTTACAAAATCAAGACCTGACATACCCTTTATTAGGATATAGTGAGAAGTGTCTTCAGAGACTACCTTTCTAGATTCCACTTCTTTCACAAAACCACCTTCATTTTCATACTGTGTTTGGATTTCCCCTGAGTGCTGTTGATTAAGTTCTTTTTGTACCTTTTCTATGCACCGACTGAGGCTGCTTTTCTTAAGCAAACCCCTAAGCTGGTACTGGGAAAAGTCATCGGATTCCTTAAAAAAAACAAAACACCAACAAAAAACAAATAAGTCAGTCAATTTGAATTAAATGACACTTCATATCTCTTTTCAACAAGATCATTTACATGCTCTGAGAGCCTTTTAAGAGGTTACCTTGAGCAGGTAACATTTGTCTATTACTGACAGCTGTACTGTCAAGTGACAGCAACACTAGCTTAGTAATATACAACACTCCTAAAGGGTGCCATTAGTATTCCTGAATGCTGGCTAAACACAATGCCATCTTAAGAATAACACAATTAGAAGCCCTATGTGGATTGTTTTAAGATGGTTCCTAGTTTACGATTGGTTCTTTTCCCCCCTCTACTCCACCCTGGTGAGACCGAACCTGGAACACTGTACCCAGTTTTGGGCTCCTCAGGTTAAGAGAGACAAGGATCTACTGGAGAGAGCTAACAGAAAGCTACAAGGATGATTAAGGGACTTGACCATCTCTCTTAAGACAGACAGAGAACTGAGGCTCTTTAGCCTCGAGCAGAGAAGGCTGAGGCTGAGAGGGGATCTTACTGATGATAAATGTCTGAGGGGTGGATGTCAAGATGAAGGTGATGGTCACTTTTTGGTGGTCCCCAGTAATAGGACAAGGAACAACAGGCGTAAGCTTCAACAGAGGAAGCTCCTCCTCAACATGAGGAACTTACTTACTGTGAGGGTGACAGAGCACTGGAATAGGCTGCCCAGAGAGGTTGTCGTGTCTCTTTCTCTGGAGACCTTAAAAAACCACCTGCATCTGCTCCTGTGTGGCATGCCATAAGTGACACTGCTTTGGGAGAGGGGTTGGACTCAATTATCTCTAGAGGTCTCCTCCAACCCCTAGCATTCTGTAATTCTATTACTTGATAATACATATATCATACTTTTAAAAATCTAACTGCACACTGAAAAACTACTGTAGAAGTGTCACTAAGACATTAAGTGCCATTTGTCTCAGAACAGTTTCAGAACCACCTCGCCTAAGTTACAAAATCGATTTCCCAGTTGCCAGCTTTTGTGACCACCTAAGTGTTTGGAATCTTACAACAGGTTTATTTTCCCTGGCTTATCCACATCAGCATAATGTTATTGCAATTGAAATCTTGGCCATAATGCTGATGAGGCCAATTTTAAAGAAACCAAGAAACAGGATTTTGAATAGATGCATAGGGAGATCTGTTGAGTCATGATCTCACTTTTTTTTATCCGTCCTCAACATCTCTTATTAAACAGGCCTGGGGATAAAGATTTCCACATGTGATACTCTTATGTAGCTTTCATCTTCATTAATGGCAACAGCTCAATTCTGATGGCTTGAAAGCTATATTAAATATTACCTCTGGCATTACTTCAAAAAATGTTCTTTTTCGCTTTGTAAATTCTTTCATATCAGTCAAGATCTCGTATTTTATTTCTGGAGGCAGCTTGTTGAAATCTTCCGATTCAATATCTATAGCATGAGGATTTTCACATAGCTGTTCCTATAAAAATGGTAAGCAACATAAACGGCTATTTTATATTATAGAACAGCAATAATAATAATTAAAACATCATTCCAAATAATTAAAAAAAAAAACCACAAAAATATGTTGCTACTTTCTATACTATGAAGACAACAGTTCAGAAAAGAAAAAGGTAACTATCTAATAAAATAAAGTGCATAATTACTTCGGTAAACTATATAGGGAAATTTGACTTTACAAAAAAGGCAGTTCCATAGCCTCAGCTATTCTGATTTTATCCTTTCAAAGAGATTCTCTTTCTGAATGTGAACTACAACAAAGATAAAGAGTATTTGCAAGAGGGTTTTTTTTTTTGTTGATTAGTTGGATTAGTTTTACTACTTTGATGAAAATAATGTAACTCTATTATTCATTATGCCTTCCTATTATGTTATATATTCCTTTTCTCCTCTTCCCATGGCATCAGCACATCAGAAGGGAATACAGAATTTATCCATGGAAACTAAAGGACCAAAGTGCTTCAGTATCAATCAATATTTGGAAAAGCACGGGAATTTTGTTAGATGTGCTACCTTCCATGTGCACACACGTCCTGAAATGCATACATGTCACTTGTATCATTATGAAAAAAAGTTCTTCACCAGATGTCCAGAGAAAGTAGTCAAAAAACCCAAACCAAAACAAATGGTACCACAAGAAATTCCTATTCTGCTTCGTTCTAGTGGAGAAAATTATATTTGTATTCCCTCATTAGCAGGAATTCATAGAGTTTTTTAAATGAACGTGTTTATTTGATAAGTAATGTTGTAGTAAGACCTATATCCCCAAACACTGGCAATATACAAATATATGTATATGAGAGAACTACTCACAGTAACAGTGCAATTAGGATGCACTTACCTGCAACATCATTTTTTGGCTCATTCTCACTTCCCATTCTTTTTCTTCTTCTTCCTCTGAGCTAAAAAATCACAAATTAAAAAGAATTTTGATATTTATCTAAGAAAACAAAATTCCTATTTTAAGCAAAAGGACATTACTCATTCCCTCACTGATAAGTACAATAATTCATAGACAGCATCAAAATACTCCTGTATATATGTGCATATACATACAAGCACACAAGCCAAAAAGACCTGAACAGAAAGCGAAAAAGAGGATTTATCTCAGATAAAACTACACCAAGACAACTGTGGCTGTTTAAATGATTACTTGATTCTTATTTTGCCAGCATTTAAAGTATATAAAAGTATAAATAAGATGCATAAAGAGTAACGTACCAGATAGCTCCACATTTCCACTGAGTGCTATTTAAGAATATGTAAAAGTTTAACAAATACATACAAAGCCTACTTCTGCTGAACAGCTACTGAAAATAAGGGGACACAAAGCAGAATTAAGCTGTTACACACCAACCACCCAGGCTTGAACAGTCTCTTCCATATCCATATAGATACGGCCACAGAGACTGAGGTAGCACTTTTGTCCTTAAGTATGAATCCATTGTAAGTTTTTTTTTTTCTGCTAGATGAAAGCTGCTTCTGTTAATTCCCAAAAAAACCCCAGAAGGCTTCTGCACCTAGAGCTATAAACCAAACTCTCCAAGAAGGAACTGAAATAAAATATAAATTTAAAAAATATACTTCATATATTACGGAGTCTTATGTGTCAAAGGCCTTTCAGCAGTGTCAAAATGTGGCTTGTACTTTATCCAAGTTTATTATAGACACTTAAGCTATTTTTTCCTAGTTCTACCTACCTGTTCTTCTCTTCTTCCTTTAAAGAAGGCAATACATAGATATCATCAATTTCTTCTCTTCGAACTTGTGTAATACTGGGGAAAGCTTCACTGCTTAGGGAAAGAAAAAAAAACACAAAACAAGAGAGTCACGGTTAATAGCTACATAAAAACTCACTTGCCACTTATAAACAACTGGGGCAGGAGGGAAGCAAAACCATTCTTACCTTTTGCCTCTAAGTGTATTTTTGATAACTTGTCTCTTCAAAAATGTTTTCAAGAGTTTCTCTGTAGTTTTCCTGCAATCACTCATGGCGAGTTCCTTTCTCTGTCTTCGCTTAGCCTGTGAACACAAGATTAACACCAGCAGTGCTGATATTCAGTGAATTAATATCCAGTGAATTAATGTTATAATTCTGTATTGTGAGTCTATGAGCAACTCCTAGATCATGTATCAATGGAGACATATCATTCAGGTCCTCTAAATCTATGCCAATTTCCTCTGTGGGAGTCAGAACACTCCTCGGCTTCTGGGAAAAAATGCTTCTAAAAATTACACTCAAGTCCATTCTCTAGCAAAACCCAGCTCTATGCCATCATCTGCCTCTCTGTAATCCGTTTTTTACACAAATGAAGTCTGAATATATGAAAAGGGAGCTGCTGCATGCTCCAACAGCTATACAAGACTGGGATCATATGCTCCAACAGCTAACCAAGTCCTCCATCATAATAGCTCAGATTAAAGGCATAATAAGAAGCAAACAGGAAATGACTATTTAGCACCCGCAGATGTCATCATACTTTTCATTGCAACGACTCAGCAAAGGCACTTACCAAAGTTTGTCTCTTCAGGAGTGGTGCCTCTCCATCAAAAACAAAGACAGGCCGAATTCGGAAAAACAGTAACTTACAGAGTCGATGAAAGAGCGTGAGGAGGTGAGCATTTTGTACGGAATCACCACCACGATCTCTGGCTCCCTTTATTGCTTGGTTCAACCAAATACTGATATCTTAAAGAGCAGTTAAGAGGAAAAAAATGGGCTATCTTGCACTATAGTAATAGTTTCTACAAAGTGCATATATTTTGACCAAGTGGCTTTGGCCCACAGTTCCAGGCTTGGCTTATTGAAATTAAAGTTACCCAAATACTGGTGAACTTTGGAGAACAAATTCTTGCCCCCACTGACCTGAACTAAACATAAAGTTGAAACAATGTGTTTTAAGTAATACCATCCTAGTTACTTTTTACAACTAAGGATAAGATCTTTCCACGTCTTTTCAGCACTTAACCAAGTGTGTATGGTAAGAAAGTTGATGCAAAAATTATTTTTTTTTTTTTCATGTTATAGCCCTACAGTAGCACACTTAAAGCACACTTAAGGAACGTACAGAGAAAAAAAAGAAAGAAAATATGGGGGTAGGGTGGCAGGGGAAAAGAACTTAGTATTCTATTTATTCTAAAGCATAAAAATCTACATATCAAAATACTATCCCAAATTTTAAAGTTCTAACCACAGAGAAATAAGATTGTTAAAATAATCTCCACTGCAAATACAGTTCCTCAGTTTTTACTTTTAAAGGATACCAACAGCAAGAATTTTTCCTTCTAGTGTTTCTGGGTTTATAGGTCTCCCAGTGCATTCGAGCAATTTCCAAAGTCCTTGAACTCCCATTTTCCTTCTTAATTACTTCGAGAGAGAAGAATCTCTGAGGAACAAGAGGAATAACCCCAAAATTATGATGTCCGCATATGTTTTATTAAAAGTTACACGTTATCACTGAGGAAGGGAGAGCGCCCCATCAGCAGGCCGGGCCGGTTCCGGACGATTCCTTCGGCTTTCGGTACGTGAAAAACGTTTAACCTATGCCGTGAAAGACGGCGTTACAGCTGCTCTTAAGGTCGGCCGTCGGATAGCAGAGGCTACTGCGGTCCCAGCCGACCACCCCATGAGTCAAGAGCACGCCGAGATGCTCTGCGGGGCAACGACGACGCGAAGGAGACTCAGCCGCGGCGAGGCAGGCGCAGAGGGAAGGTAGTATCGGCTGAAGCGCGCAGCGCGGCTCACCTGGGGCGGGGGGCGGGGGAGATGCCGGCGCCAGGGCAAGGTGCGGCCTCGGCGGGCAGGGACCCTCCGCCAACACTACAGCTTCCTCCTGCGGCCTGCGCATGCGCCTGCCCCGCTGCCCGCTGGGAAAGGCAGCTCGCGGGGCGGAGTCGCGCCCGGCGGGGGCCTGCTTACCCACGGCCGCGGTGTGGGCTGGGTCTAGCTGCCGTAGACGTGGGGCTCTCACCACCCTGCCCGATAGAGCCCCGGCACCTGTAGCCACCTGTGGGGAAGCCCAGGCGGAGGGCCGGCCGCCACGCGTTGTCGTCTGAAGTGGGCGAGCTCCAGAGAGGCCGGAAGCCACACGCTGAGTCCTCGCCTGCCCGGAGGATTACCAAACACCAGATCGCGGAAAATAAAGGATGTTGTACTTTCCCTTATACAGGATTCTGGATGGAGCCTGCCCTCTCCTCGCTGTTCGCTCCACATCTCCATTACAACTCACGGCACACCCCTTACCACCCCGGAAGCCCTGAGGAGAGCTCCCAGCAACATGGTCCCCTGGAGCACACATGATGGAAGAATAAAATACATTATGTTTTTTATGTATGAAGTATTATGTACTTTTTTGATTAAACATGGCATGCTCCAGTGGAAAAGGAAAATGGCTGTAAGAGCAGAAGTCTGCCACCTCCCACTACTGCAGAATAGGAGTACTCTCTTCTCCAGTGCAACTATTCTTGCTGGAGAGAGTATTAAAAAATAGTAAGCTATTAGGTATTTATGTAACTTTTAAGCTCAAAATACCCTAAAGAAAACAGCACAAAAGTCTAAAGAAATTTGAATCCTTAGACAAGCTCTGGGTTTTCTTCAGTTACCAGCCTGCAGAGTTTGGGAAATTAAACAGTGGAAGTTCAAAATGGCTGCACAGGCTTATGAGCAAAAGAGACCCTACTCTTCAGGATTGCTTTGCTAAGCAGGAGTTGAAATTCTGATCTTTCACTTACTTACTTCCCTCAAAACCTTCATTAAACACGGGCTCACCATTCCCAAGACAAATGAAAATCAGACAACAAAATAGAAAACCATTTTTATTGAATGAACAAAAGTCTAAAAGTCTCCCATTTTTGGTTAACAAAAGCAGCAACCTACAAAACCCCTGCATTCCATGACAAATCTTTTTATGTCACAAAATGAATCCTTGAGCAAGTAACAACATCTGAATGCAGAAAGTTACAATTGTTGAGATGTGTTTGGGCAAACATCTACATATATTTCTATTGAGGGGGGAAAAAAAAAAAAGAGAGAGAAAAAGGAGACTGTACATGGACACCTGAAAAAGCGTGAATTGTTTGCTGGCTGAGAGGTATATAGTATCATCAGCGCTGCCAGCAGTTTTCGGCACTTCATGCCCTCCATACAAAATGGAAACAGCAGCAGAAAAGTAACAGCGGTTTTAAAACCGAACAAGGAAAAGAACTGCCAACAGAATGTGGTGTTCAGCTAGATCATTTGGCTAATGGTAACTGCAGCTTTTTGATACGTAATTTCACAGGCTTGTGTTAAATGAGTCGGTGCTCTCAAGAGGCTCCAGGATAAGAATTCAGCTGCTGTAACCACAAAGCAAAAGCAGCAAAGAAGGTCTGTCCTTGAACTTTCCCTGTCACAGGCAATTCCTTCTCAGTCTGAAACCGGTATCCAGGGAAAAGAAACTGACACCTGCCCCACAAAAATACAATTATCTGACTGACTACTGGGAACGAGATAGAGAACATACGTTCACTTGTAAATTTGACAAGGTTTTCTAACCTATGTGATTCTTTTTTCTTTTGCACTGAATATGGGCAGCCTTAATAAAATGGAGTGTTTAAAAAGAAGGCAATGTTTATTTTTATCCTTAACATAATTTTCAGAATAACCCTTTCTATAAAGTCATATCATAAATTTTCATGCTTTTGAATATTAAGTATTTTTAGTGAAGTCTGTTTATTACATTGACTAATTTCAATCTGTTTTTTCTTTTTGTTTTCCAGATCAGGGCATAGCATAACTATTTCAAAAGAAATTATTGATTTTACAGTTATATTTGCTTTTGATTGCAAAAGTACAATAATCTGTGCTTATCTGTCAGTTTATATATCAGATCTCATCCACTGCAACCATATAATCAGATTTATTTAATAATTATTAAGCTGTATCTTATACCATATTTTCTATTCATATGTATTCTAGGACTAGTAGATCCCAAAGGTCTTGATTAAAACTAACTTTAATATATCAACTCCATTATCTAAAGTTAATTTTAATCATTTCCATCATAATCATTATAACTCTGATACCCACTGTTCCTCCTCTCACGAAGATTAGATTTCTTCCATGTAGACTCCTGATGAAATCCAGCACTGAAAGATCGACCCAGTCGTCCATGTTGTTTCTTAGAGATATTGTCTTCGCTCTCAGATTTGGAAATTCCTTGTCCACGTGTTTGGGATTGTTTGTCCTGTCTAACAGTTCCAAATGGAAAATTCCAAGGACCAAATCTTTGCCAGTTAAGTCTTTGAAAGGCAATGATGCAATGAAGATTTCCTCCAACCTAATTAAATGAAAAAGGTTCTTTGTTAAATGCACACAGGTGCATTTGTAACACACACAGGTATCTGAAGTTAACATTTTGGCAGGTGTCAGAATTCTTTAAAACAGAAAACAAAAACACTAACCCAAAACCCCCAAACAAAGTGAAGGCCACAAACAGATTTTAAAAAAACAAAACAAAACACAAAAAACACCATAAAACCATATCCAACTGACCTCAGCCAGTTTTCATTGTTTTGCAGATTTCAATTACTGCTGCCTTTCTCATTGTTTTAAGTTTTGGTTTGGGGGTTTATTTATTTATTTAGTTATTTTTCATAGACTCGTATAATTTTCTGATAGCTTTTTTGACTCCCCAGCCACTTTCACACAAATTATCTGTTTTGGTCCCTTCTCATCTTTGGTCCCTTCTCAGACTATTCCACAGGGTCTCTATATTTAAAATCATCTCTTCTACCTATTCTTTATCCTAGACTTCCAGCAGACTGCAAATTAAAAATACATCCTCTATTCAGGAGACAGAGTCCTATCTAGAGGAAAGAATGGTGTATGTGTGTACACACAAGAGAGACACACGCATTCTTCTATGTTTGATCCTACTCAGTTATACTTTCCCACATGTAGCTAGAATGTCATATACCAAAGGGATCTATCTGTAATTTGTCTGTAGAATATGCAGCTACATTTTAAGCCAACAAGGTTAAATGCTGTGATCAAATACATTGTATAAGCAGATATCCTGGTTCATCCTAGTATATGCCAGGTTACTGCCATGTTGTGTCTTTTCCTGAAAGTAAATATAGATGACTCAGGTATGTAAGTACCCACATTTGACTTTTATCTCCAGCAACATTTCACAACAAATTTCTTTTAGTGATCTGACGCTGCTGAAGTGCTGAAGCCAAAAAAAAATCTACCATTAATTTCCACCCATCTTAATAAGTCTACCTTACCTTTTTTGTTTTTCGATGCTGCAGTCCTCTCTCTAGATGGCGAATATCTAGATATTCTGGATTTTGGGTGTTTAGGTCAGTGACAATATCTGCCCACCTACAGAATAAGATTATTACTATTCATCTGACATTTATGAAATGTCAACCCCATTAAGATTCATGTACACACACATGCAAATACAGTTCCACAGCTTTAAATAGTCTTACCAGTGAATTAAAGATAGATAAATAAAGATAGATAGATAAATATAGATAGATAGATAAATATAGATAGATAGATAAATATAGATAGATAGATAAAGATAAAGATAGATAAAGATAAAGATAGATAAAGATAGATAAAGATAAAGATATATAAAGATAAAGATAAAGATAGATATAGATATAGATAGATAAAGATAAAGATAGATAAAGATAAAGATAGATAAAGATAAAGATAGATAAAGATAAAGATAGATAAAGATAAAGATAGATATAGATAAAGATAGATATAGATAAAGATAGATAAAGATAAAGATAGATAAAGATAAAGATAGATAAATAAAGATAGATAAAAACCTCAGTATTACAGACATCAAGCTAGACGTAAAAGCATCGCTTTTAATCAAAGCATTTAAAGTGATTATTTCTGCTCTTGGGAAACACCTTCCAAAATGAGTAAGACCACCATAAGTCACTAATTGCATTGTTTACCCTTACCAATTCATCCATTTATGAAAGGAAGCAGCAAAGCATAATGTAAGCAAAGAGAAACATTAACTTTTGTTTTCTTTAATCCTCTCTTACCCTTTTATATTATTTTATTCAAAGCCTCAGGGTTTTTTTGCTCACTAAATCTGTTTTTACTAGACAGCTCTCACCACAATTCACTCCATTTTATTGTTACCATCTGCAATAAACTATCAATTCCCCATTAACTCAGCTTTTCATTTTAATAGTTCCTTCTAGTCCAAATGAAATTAATATCCTCTTTAAGCCTACACATTGCCTTTTCCTTTCTGTCAGTGTCTACCTGCTTCTCTCTAACACCACCTTGCAAGTTCAAAAAATCCAGTTCTACTCCAACCTTTGCCATCCTACATTAACCACATAACTTTTTGCTAACTGTAGCAGGAGGAAGAATGCCTCCAAAATGAAATCCAGTATTAGAAAGGTTTATAGTCTATACTTGCAGACCTTTTCCCATTCTGTTTGTAGCTCACATTCCACAGGACATAATTCTGTCAGTGAGAGGCATAATATGCCATTTCTGAGCACAACAATCACATACGTAATGTGATTTTTATTTTGTTGCACTTAAATCTTGTTAGTCCAAAATATCCAGTTCTTTACAGTTACTGAAACAGTCACATCATCGACAAGAGATACCAAGAAAAATCTGGATTTAGATCTGCCTTGCTATGAAACTGTCAGATAAGCACTTTCAAATAATTTTTAAAAATAATTAGAAGAATAAACAAAAAAGAAGTTGTGTGATGTTTTTTTCCACATTTTTTTCCTAATCTATCAGATAAAATCCCTCCATAATTAACTTGGGGGATGGCAAAGAAACTATTTGCTAAAATTTTTTTGGGCATGGAATCGGTTTCTTGGGAAGCACTACTCTATTGCACATTCCCTCAATTCAGAAATAAAGCATTACAAACCAGTATGTCAGGTAAAGCTGAGAAAGCTCTTCTACTAACCATGATAAATGTAACTCACCAATGAAAATTTCTACATAGCACCTTCTAACTCTCCTACTCTGTACAACTAGTTTAGATACCAACTTTGTATGAGCCAGACCTCATCATAAATCATAGAATGGTTTGGGTTGGAAGGGACCTAGTTCCAACTCTCCTGCTATAGATATTATAAGAGATCAGGCTGCTCAAAGCCCCATCCAGCCTGGCCTTCAATGCTTCCAGGGAAGATGCATCCATAAGTTTTCTGAGCAACTTCTTGTGGTGTCTCACTACACTTGCACTAAAGAATTTCTTCATCATATCTAATCTAAATCTACCCTCTTTCAGTTTAAAAATGCTACCCTTCATCTTATCACTACACTCCTTTATAAAGAGTCCCTCCTCATCTTTCCTGTAGGCCCCCCTATTAAGTACTGGAAAGCTGATACAAGGTCTCCTTCAAGTATTCTCTTCCCCAGGCTGAACAACTCTTTTAGCCTGTTCTTGGAAGGGAGGTACTCCAGTCTTCTGATCATATCTATGTGGCCCTCCTCTGGATCTTTTGGAGCATGTCCTTCTTGGGAGCTCCAGAGCTGAACACAGTATTTCAAGTAAATAGATGCATTGTTTTAATGCACAGTTAAGCTAATAATGCAACACGGTACAGCTGTACCTGCACCTAAGCTTAGAGATCTTGGAAGCAGTGTAACGCTCTGTGCAAACTACAGACACAGCCAAACTCCTCCAAGGTTCCTACGACCTAACAAGAGAAACAGGCTTTGGCTCTCAGCAGACCATATGTGTCCTGCCATGTGACACAAAACTGCAGAGCCAGCTTTGAGGTTCAAGTATGGAGCTTCTCACTAAAGTGCCTGTTTTGTGTTAGATCTATAGTATCTTCATTCAAAAGATCTAAAAAGTCACTTGGTGACCCTTGGTAGAGAAATCTAAATTGTTCTGAAAGGAAACATATTGTTTTATATTCTCACCAAGTAACATACCTTTTACAGTGTATTGTTGGATGTTTTCTACTTGGCTCTCCGATTAAGATCCAATATTCTACTTCTTGCTGCAAGACACGACCTCTGTTCAACAGAAGATACAATCCTAGTAAGATTTATTGAGCTACTAAAACCAAAAAGAGATCATAGATTAACATTCTATTTTTCTTTTTAGGATTTTTTAACATGTAAAACTGTTTCCTCAGCCAAACTAAAACACAGCTCCTGTGTTTGTAATTACAGACAGGGAAACCTTCTGTTTCACAAGGCTTGGAAGCAAGATAGAAGTTACTGCTTGCTACATGGGAAAAAGATAGACCTTCATAAAACAGTGTTACTTGGATAAAAAGCTAGAATCTAGCATACATACTTAATACATATATATATATATATGTATATATAAGGGTAGTGGAAAGCCACACTAAGGTGAAAAAACATCATCTTCCATATTTGTGATATCTAGTAGAGCCAGGAAAGAGCCCCTTCTGCTGTTTTTAAACTGTAAGCCAGCTGACCTTTGCTACTAACAGCTGTGAGGTAACCTGCATGAAAACAGTTTGTAACTTCAGCTGTTTCCTCCTAAGCATCTAATACCACATATTAAAAACCAAAACTCTTAGAAGATACTACCTTCAGATTGTGAGCAACTTCCAAGAAACTCAAAGCCTACAGTAACCTTGTCAGGAAAAAACTGTGACATCAGGGCAGACTGATGACATACAGAGAAACATTTTTTGACTTCCTGTATATAATTATCCCATGAAAAACTACCTGAGTTTCAACTATCACAAAACTTGAGATTTTTCTGCCTAGAGTATTAGACAGTATATGGCCTTACCGCTTGCAACAATTTGTTTCCTCATAAATATTGTTCTATAAGGTGAGTGTATGCCATCATCATACAGATGGGAAACCAAGACACAGGATAGATTAATTGACTTACCTAAAATCACACTGGAAGTCTGTGGTTGAACTGGGAACTGAACCCAGGTCTCCCGAGTCCAAGTCCAGCAACCTAAGATCATACAGGAAGTCTGTAGGTGTCCTAAGAACTATCTTCTAATCTTAGCCTAGTAGTCTGTCTACTCATTTCTTTTGAAACTTAAAGGTTTCTTAGCTTGATTTTTAAAGAAAAGGTTTTCTTTGTAACTAGAATTCAAAAACAGGTAAGCAAGAACTGATGCAGAATCTATTGATAGTGCTTCTGGAACCTAAACATTTTCCCAGTAAGATATGAGAAGATACAAAGAGATCAGGATGCTTTTCTGGTCTGACCTTCAGCCTAAAATAAGGCTATAAATGCTTTTTGAAATCATTCTTTCACGTTACATTGTTGGAAGAGATCTGTTGTTAGGAAAAAAAAAACCTAAATAAATATAATATTGACTTTAAAATAACATCATTGATAAAGTATTGACATTTTTGGGTTTGGTTGTTACTAAACAAAATAAATTCAAACTAGATGTATGACATGTTAAGCTTCCACATACTGGACCATATTATTTCTCAAATTGCATTTTTTATCTAGTAAACAATTACTGTTTTTTTTTCACTGTGCACTGCCAGTGCAGGTTCTTAGTAACCAAGTAAGCAAACAATTAAACTCTTTGGTAAACTGAAGCAGACTGATGTGCTGGACTTCTATTCGGGCCATATTTTTCACTCTCTTCTCACTTGCGTGGCATGTCAGAAGATGCAGTCTTAATAAAATACTTTTGTATTCTTCTATACATATACTAAAAGCTTTCATTAACTGTATGGTCAGACTCACACTGGGGACAAATTAGATTCAGATGTCTCATTACCTTCAAATAATTACCATTTTGAACTTTAAGAAGTAGAGCACACTCTACATTTCTTGATGTGACTGTACATCTCCAACACAGCTAAAGATACACTGCTTGTTAAGCAAAGCGCAAGACTGAGGCTCACCTTACACCAGTGACCTACTCATCATTGTTCAGCATTCCCCACTATTGCCATCTGTTAATCTTGTCATGGATTGTCTTCTTATGCTCAGTGGTAACACTAATAAATACTGACCAACAGTTGAACCTTGAGAAAGTCCAACAGAAGCCTCCAGAAGACACTACTCTGAAACTACTTTGAGAGGAAAAAGTTTAATTTCATATGATTCTGAGCCTAATTGGAATGGAGGATGGTGTGCACGAAGTTGTGTGAGGTGTAAGCAGGTGAGTGATCTGCTCAGTATGGTGGCTGCGCTTAAGGAGGAAGTTGGCAGACTAAGATCACTATGTGACTTTAAAGGGGAAGCTGACTTGCAGAGACAAACTGCACAATTCCTGAAGGAGGGGCAGCAGGTGAAGACAGCACAGGTAGAAGAGGATTCAGTTTCTTCTCATTCCCCTGCCAAAACAGGTAAAGGGGGTGATGGGGAGGTATGGGGGCAGGTACCTCCTCGCAGGGGCAGGAGAGCCCACTCCCAATGTTCTTGGTCTTATCAGCTCCCCTTGCACAACAGATA
>VWZI01018861.1:4603-18572 GCA_013396835.1 Psilopogon haemacephalus | reverse complement strand
GTTGTTGGGGGTTTTATATATATATATATATATATATATATAGGAGGGAGGAAGACTTCCTGCTGCTTCAGCATTTCCCCTGATTCGCTATGGGGATGTGTGCTTGTGTGTGTGTTTGTGCTGCCTTCCCCATTCAGATTCCCATCGCCATAGAATCATAGGATCAGTCAGGGTTGGAGGGGACCACAAGCATCATCTAGTTCCAGCCCCCCTGCCATGCCCAGGGACACCCTACCCTAGATCAGGCTGCGCACAGTCTCATCCAGCCTGGTTTCGATGACCCTTGTGGTCCCTTCCAACCCTCACTGATTCTCTGATTCTATGATCCTGTGCCCTGCCCAGTGCTCCTTGTTTGCATGCCCAAGCCACCACTCCTGAGGCAACACCACCCTTGTCCCTTTTCCTCAGCAGAGCTGGCCCTGACAACCACCCTGGGATAGCCCCACACTGGCCATAGAAATCCTGACCTTTACATGCATCTTTTTTCTCCACCTCCCTTCTCATTGGAGGAGCCTCTTACCGCTGGGGAGAAAACAATATCATTATTTAACTCAGCTGAACAAGAGGCAGTGAAGTCAGCTAGCAGTTAAACAGGACTCGGATGGGCTGCCAGCTCCACTTCAGCTTTCCTAAAAATCATCCTGACTCGGGCAGAAATTGTTCTCATGCTTGTTACTGCTACACGGTGGTGTTTATGTTTGTATCCCATCCATGAAATTACTGTGCCCATGCCCGTGCAGATTAAACAGCTGCCCATGCTGGATGCATGCTGGATGCGTGCTGGATGCATGTTGGGTGGGGATTTAATCAATGTTTATAAATATCTGAGGGCTGGGGGTCAGGAGAGGGGGGGGAGGGACAGGCTCTGCTCACTTGCTGCCTGGGATAGGACAAGGAGCAACGGATGGAAGCTGCAGCACAGAAGGTTGCAGCTCAACACAAGGGGGAATTGCTGTACTGGAAGGGTCCCAGAGCACTGGCACAGGCTCCTCAAAAGGGTTGTGGAGTCTCCTCTGGAGCCTTTCAAGGCTTGTCTGGATGTGTTGCTGTGTGCCCTGAGCTAGATTGTCTGGTCCTGCTATGGCAGACGGGTTGGACTCGATGACCTCTTGGGGTCCCTTCCAGCCCCTGACATCCTGCAAACCTGTGATCCTGTGATGCATGCTGGGTGCATGCTCGATGCATAGAATCAGTCAGGGTTGGAAGGGACCACAAGGATCATCTAGTTCCAACACCCCCGCCATGGCCAGGGACACCCTATCCTGGCCAGAGTTTCATCCAGGCTGTCCTTAAAGTCCTCCAGGGATGGGGTTCCAACCACCTCCTTTGGCAACTCATTCCAGGCTCTCACCACTCTCATGGATGTGTATTAGATGTGTGCTGGATGCATGCTGGGTGTGTACAGGCTGTGTGCAAGATACATGCTGGGTGCACGCTGGATATGTGTTAGGTGTGTGCTGGATGTGTGCTGTGTGTGCGTAGGCTGCATGCAGGATGCCTGCTGGATGTGTGTCAGGTGTGTGCTGCATGCCTGCTGGATGTGTTTTGGTGTGTGCAGGCTGTGTGGAGGATGCATGCTGGATGTGTGTGTTAGGTGTGTGCTGAGTGCGTGCTGGATGTGTGCTGTGTGTGTGTAGGCTGCATGCAGGATGCATCCTGGATGTGTGTCAGGTGTGTGCTGTATGCCTGCTGCATGTGTGTTAAGTGTGTGCTGGATGTGTGCAGGGTGCTTGCTGGATGTGTGTGCTGGATGCATGCTGGCTGTGTGCTGGATGCATGCCAGATGTGTGCAGGCTGCACGCTGGATGTGTGTGTTAGGTGGGTGCTGGATGCATGCTGGATGTGTGCAGGCTGCACGCTGGATGTGTGTGTTAGGTGTGCGCTGGATGCATGCTGTCTGCGTGCCTGTGCACACCTGTGCTGCCCAGCTGAGGGCTGGTTCCTTGCCTATTTTCGGGGCGACGCTGAGGAGCGATGCCCAAGCCGAGCTGCTGAAGTGCCCCAGTTTGGGGAGCGGGCAGCAAAGCCCTGGAGCAGCTGCGCAGGGCTGGTGGCGGCTGCGCGCTGGGAAGCGGCTGCGAGCGCCTTTGTCTCCCTTTCCCTTGACTCGGGGCATTTCACATCCCTATTGACAAGGTGTTTGGGACATTTAGACATTGAAGTGACAGTGGCATTTCCATGACCTGAAACGCGAGACCGTCGGCGGGGGCTTTGAAGACGCCGAGCTGTCCATAATGGTGAGCCGGACTTTATCGGGGGCTGTTAAGGAGCACATGATGGGAACAGCGAGTGACAAAGTGTTTCTGCAGCGAGCGATCCGGCCTGGCAGGAGTCATCTCCTCCAGACCTTGGAATTTGCAATATTCATTAGGAGTTGGGGAAAAAGAAAAAAAAAAAAAATCCCCACCAAACCCACAACAAGCCACCAGACCAACCCCCCACCTCGCCCCAACCCCTCTGCAACAATGCAAATAGGGAGAGGAAATCTTTTCTCAGGCGGGTGCCCCCACCCTGAGTGCTGGCGCTGGTTTTGGGGGAGGGAGGGTGGGTGTGGGAGCAATTAAAGCCCTTTCAAGCCCATTAATGGCTGCGTTCGTTAGAGCTGCTGCTGAGGAAGGGTCGGAGGCTGTGCCAGGCGCTTGTCTGGGAGGTAAAATGTCAGGAGCCATCATCGTGTGCTCCCTGGCACCTTGCTGTCTCCTCGGGGGAAAGGTGCTGGGACGCCGAAGCGGGCACGGAGCAGTCTGCCAGTCCATGTGGCTTTTTGCAGGGGGCTTGTCACAGGAATGAGCACCAGGCAGGCGTGACAGCAGTGTGGCACTGGCAGTCAGTGCTGGGGGGCTTGGGACTGGCAGCGAGCAAGGAGCTCATCGCCCCCAGAGCTGCTCCTGCTGCACCACGGCTGGGTTATGGCACCGTGGTACAGCATGCCACGACACATCAGAGAATCATAGAATCACAAAATCACAGACTCATAGAATCGTAAAATCATAGAATCATACAGTCATATAATCATAGAATCAGTCAGGGTTGGAAGGGACCACAAGGATCAGCCAGTTCCAACCCCCCTGCCATGCCCAGGGACACCCTACCCTAGATCAGGCTGCCCACAGCCTCTGCCAGCCTGGCCTTAAGCACCTCCAGGAATGTGGCCCCAACCACCCACCTGAGCAACCCATTCCAGGATGTCACTGTTCTCATGCTCAACAACTTCCTCCTCACATCCAGTCTGAATCTCCCCACCTCCAGCTTTGCTCCATTCCCCCTAGTCCTGTCACTACCTCATATCCTAAAAAGTCCCTCCGAAGATTTTTGTAGGCCCCTTCAGATCCTGGAAGGCCACAAGAAGGTCACCTGGGAGCCTCCTCTTCTCCAGCCTGCACAGCCCCAACTCTTTCAGTCTGTGCTCACAGCAGAGGTGCTGCAGCCCTCTGAGCATCCTCGTGGCCCTTCCCTGGACACGCTCCAGCATGTCCACATCCCTCTTGTAATAGGGTCTCCAGAACTTCCCACTTCACAGGGCACCCTGTCGAGCCTAGGAGAGCCACACACACAATGGGGCACCATGCCACAGCATGTAGGACCACACCAGATCTTTATTTCTCTTGCCACTTCCAGGTTGGTGGTCACTGGTGGCTGTGCAGGCAGTAGTGACAGTCCTCCAGCCATGCTGCTAGTGGTGTTTAAACAAGAAGGGATGAGCTGGGAAGGGGTTTGGAGGTCACCACCAGCCTCATCAGGAACGCTGTCCAGCTCGCAGAGCTTCTATCCCAGAAGCCATGCTGGGAGCTGGAGGCAAGAGCTCTCTGGAAGCTTGTGGGGCCCTCCTGGCTGCCTCCTGAAGATGCTGTATAAACAGTGGCAGCCCTGGCTCATCTGTCAGGCTCCAGTGTAAACAGCCCTGCCACGGGAGCAGGGAGCTCCGTTCCTGGAAGCAGGGCTCCTGTTGATTCCATCATGGTCTTGGACATCTCAGCTCTTGCCATGGTGCCCACAGGACTGCAGGAGCTGCCTGCAAACACGCTGACCCTCCTAACTAATCACACAGCCCATTAGGGCCATTCGGCCTCTCCGCCACTGCCTTTCCTCTGCTCCATTAATTCCTCTGCAATTAAGGAGAATTTGGGTTGAATCCAAGCAGGCTCCGCTGCTGCTGCAAGGACCAACCATGCGCAGGGAAAAAGCTCAGCAGCAGCCCCCCCCGCCCCTCTCCCCTGAGTTCTTGGAGGGCAGAGAAGGATGAAGGGACCGTAGTGGATGGCTGCAGAGGTGGGGGTTGGATGGCTCCCAGTGCTGAGGAGTCTGTGGTGCTGGGCTCCACCAAGCATTAATGCCTCAAGGACAAGGTGGAGCTGTTTCAGTGGTGAACTTCCCATTGACTACTTGACTTATCACAAGATTTGGAAGTTTCTGGCCCGGTGTGATAAAAATCCTCCTGCTCATGAAGGGTGGAGAGGGTTTGTGCTGAGCTGAGGCGTGGGGGCACAGGTACCACTCATCGGGGGGCCCAGAGCTGGGTGCGGGCATCTCCCTTGCCCCTGCCCCAGAGCCTCTCAGGGGGTGGCTGCCAGGGAAAGGGTTAATGTAACTAGTACTGATGGGTTTTTTGGAAAGCTCCCTCTTTTCCAGGAGGCTGCCTGACGCACACTGACAGGGGCCTTTCAGCTCAGCACAAAGGCAGTGCTCTCCCCTTGCCCTCTCCAGCTCTCCCCATCCGAGCCAGCAAGCAGCTATAATCTCACTAGCAGAGGCTTTTGCTGCTGTCACTTCGAGCCTCCTTTGCTGTGTGAGTGGCTCAGATCTCCAGCAATGTAAAGAAAGCTAATGAACGAGTGATAAACAAGTGTAACCAAGCAGAAAGCCTGTGTGCAACAACATCTGAGCCAGCTTGGCTTTGGGAGAAGCTTGGAGACACCAGCACCCAACAGATATGTAATTAAAGAATCTCTAATCTGCTTTGGTATCCAGAAAGAGAAAAGGGAGCAGCGGGGGAAGAAGTGTGGAGGTGACAGGGAGGGGATGTCATGGTGGAAGTAGAAATAGAAGGATGGAAAAATAGCAGAGAGGAGCGAGGAAGGTGGGTTGAGGGAGCTTGAGAGAAGGGGTCCTGGGCATGTGTCCTGGTGGGTTTGCTCTCCTACCTCCATGTGAGAGGAGGAGAAATGCTGGAGGAGCACCATCCTAGGTGAGCTGAGGTGTTTGGAGAGGTGTTGGAAGTGTTCCTGCTCGCTGCAAACACCCATAGGGCACAGCTCCCTTGGCCCATCTCTTCCTTCTCCTCTCACTGGCCATGCAGGTGAGATGCTCCACTGGTGGGTGCTAAGAGGCTGACACAGCCCTTGTGGGCAGCAAGCATCAGGTTCTCTGGGCTCCAGCTCCTTGTCCTGCTGGGAGGCCAGCACGTGGTGGTCACTTCCATCTTTCATATGTGCCTTTGGGTTAAAGTTCTCTTTTCCCCTGGCTGCTAACCACAATTTAGTACCCAGAATCTTCAGGGGTCAAGGACTGTCACAGAAATGAGGGCTGAGGGCAGCTGTTCTTAAAATGCCACTGCTAAAGGGACAGTTGAGGGCTGGGCAGGAGCAGGCATAGATGTCCACACTGAAGGGCAGGCAGGTGCTGAAGCCCTCTGAGCATACTTGTGGCCCTTCTCTGGCCATGCTCCAGCATGTCCTCATCCCTCTTGTCCCAGGGACTCCAGAACTGGATGCTGTACTCCAGGTGGGGTCTCACGAGGGCAGTCTGAGTTGGAAGGGTCCGCAAGGATCAATCCTCAGATGAGGACCCTTTAAACCAACATGTTGGCCACAATACTGGACTGGTTAAATTAACCCTTTCCCTGGTAGCCACCCCCTGAGAGGCTCCTCTTCTCCAGACTGAGCAGGAGAAACTTCTCTGCTGTGGGGATGCTGGAACCTTGGAGCAGGCTGCCCAGAGAGGCTGTGGAGTCTCCTCCTCTGCAGAGATTCCAAACCCAGCTGGCGACTGTGATCCCAGGCAACCTGCTGTGGGTGACCCTGCTGTTGGCTTAGATGCTCTCCAGAGGTCCCTTCCAACCCCCACCATGCTGGCACGCGGGGACTGACAACTTTTCGAATCAATTTAATCCTCAGCCTCCTTAAGGCCCTGCATTGTCTTCATCAGGAGCAATTTTAAAGATGAATTATCTGACCTGTAAGTGCAGCCCCTCCTGCTCTGCAGCTCAGCATCTGCGGAACAGCTGGAAAAGGGGAGAAATGCATCACGGTGATTGTTTACTAAGTGCTTTGTAAAAATCAGCTCTAGTGCCTTAAGTAGGAGAGCAGGAGCAGCAGTGTCTTCCTGCAAGCTCCATTATTTGAACCTGGAAACATCCATTGGAGTCTCAAACAAAAGGAGACAAAGAATATATTGCGTTTGGTATTTCTCCTCCAGGTTGATTTATCACTGTCACGCCTGTGCCTTCCTTCCCTCTTTCCTTCTTCCCCCCTGCGCTCCTCTGCTTTGGTAATACCTCCTAATATCTTTCATTCTGGGAGATTATCAAATGCAGTCTATTGCTCTGAATATTGTCACAAACTTCTTTATCCAGACCCATTTCTGGCAACGCTCTCTTGCAAATCAGGAAGTTTCTTGCTTGAATCAGCTCTGAGTCAGGGCTGTGCACAGACACCTGCATCTTCTCCACTGCAGTGATCTTAAGGGGAGGGGAAAAAAACAAAAAAAAACCCCACAACTTGTTGGTTTAAAGGGTCCTAATCTGAGGATTGATGCTTGTGGTCCCTTCCAACCCAGACTCTGCCCTGGTGAGACCCCACTTGGAGTACTGCATTCAATTTTGGAGTGTCTGCACACAGAGACCTTCTCTCCTGCTTTGCTCCCCGTGGCCACAGCTACCCAAATGCTGTAGCCACTGAATGCAGTTAAACAGCTGGGAACTGGAGGGATGGATGGATGAGGATAAGAGTTTTGGGGGGATCTATTTAACATCTGCAGAACCTTCCTAAGTTGTCAGAGGCAGTAAGTGGCCACAGCTTTCCAAATGCTGTAGCCACTGAATGCAGCTAAACAGCTGGGAACTGGAGGGGTGGATGGATGAGGATGAGAGTTTTGGGGGGATCTATTTAACATCTGCAGAACCTTCCTAAGTTGTCAGAGGCAGTAAGTGGCCACAGCTTCCCAAATGCTGTAGCCACTGAATACAGTTAAACAGCTGGGAACTGGAGGGGTGGATGGATGAGGATAAGAGTTTCGGGGTTCTAAATAACATCTGCAGAACCTTCCTTCATTGTCAGAGGCACTGAACACAGTTAAACAGCTGGGAACTGGAGGGGTGGATGGATGAGGATAATGGTTTTGGGGTTCTATTTAACATCTGCAGAACCTTCCTAAGTTGTCAGAGGCAGTAAGTGGCCACGTAAAGCCTGGTGCTGACAAAGGCCTGGCCAGTCACACAGTAATTCATAGCCACAACACACTGTAGTAGCCAAAGGTATTAAAAGGTTTCCAGGAGGGATTAGATGCTGCCTTTGAAGGCAAGTCCAAGAGAGGGTTATTAAGCAACTCCAGAAGTATAAACCATAGCCTGGCAGAATGTGGGAGGATACACAAGGGATAAAATCACTCTGTGCATGACTTAATTCTGGGGCTCTTCTTTGAGAAACCACATCTGGCCATGGCTGGGAGCACCACACTGCTCTGGAGGCACTTTGGTTGGGCCCCCTGTTTTTGTCTAAGAGTCGTAATATCAACAAAGGGTCTTTGTCAGGGAGGCTGCAGGCACAGGGAGAGGGAGAAAGTGAGCACCCTGCACCCCTGGGGCAGTGACCTGGGGAGAGCATCACTAGGGCTGGGGCATTGCTGTGGGAAGGATGCGATGCTGCTGGGCAAGGGTGGCCCAGCCTGCAGCTGCAGCAGCAGCATCAGCAGGAGGTCTCACTGCTTATCCAGGCACAAAGAGCATCATGGCCACATCCATGGTGCCTCCTGCATGCTGCTGCCTGCCCAGGTCTCATCATCTTGCCTGGGCTGGACAATGCTGCACTGCTGCGAGACCAGAGGTTAACGTTTTATAGCCACATCAGGGGAGGGGGTGGGGAATAGAGGAAAAAGGTTCTCAAATGTCAACAACAACAGCAAAAAAATTAACTTCTGCAAATAAACAGACGAGATGGATTATCCTGTGGTGTTTGTGCAGGGAATTGCTGGGATGCCTGCATGCTGCCGGTGCTCCCTGAAGCCACCAGGGGCCTGAGCTTGCTTTCCATGGGGGGCTGGCTCCAGTCTGCCCTGCTGTTCCTTGGGCCCGCAGAGCAATCTGCAGCCAGCTCGTTTTCCCAGGCTGTGGACTGCTTGCACACATGGTGGTTGTGTGTGTGTGCTGAAACAATCTGTGTGTGTGTGTGTGTGTGTTCAGTCCTTTCTCTTGTGTGCCTAACCTGCTCCTGTCCGCTTCTGTGGGTGAAGAGCACATCGTGAACCTCTCATCTCTCCACTTCCTCCCTTTTGCTAAATCCTTTTTTTAAAGAGAAGGGCTCAGAAAAGAGCGAGATCTACCCTGGATGCACAAAGACATGTGAAACAGGGAGATAAATTTAAATGTAATCCATATTCTCTTCCACCAGAGGATCTCCAAGCACTTTCCAGACAGTCATTCATCACTTCAGTTGCCAAGTGAGGTTTGGTGGCGATGCCCACAGCGTTGCTGGAGGGCACATCAGACCCCCAGGACTCGGGGAGGTCCAGGCTTTGTATCTGAGGAGCTTTTTGTGATGGCAGATGTGCAGGGCTGATGTGAGAGAGATGGAGCTCAGGACTGTGCAGGGGTGGGGCAGGGGGGTCCAAAACCATGACTCCACTCCCTGCCCTCAGCCATCCTGTTCCTGGCTGCACCTTCCACCCCTCTCTTCTCTCTGCAGAACACATTTCCCACCACGCAGCCAGTTCCTCAGCAAGGAAAACTTCCCTCATCCTTCCACCCCTTTACGAGCACTTTGTGCTGAGCTGGATGCGAGCTCTGTCCTTGAGCTTAGGGCTGGATTCCAGCCTGGTCTAGTCTCCAGGTTGCAGCCTTCAGTCTAGACCTGAGCTTTGGCAGGTGGAAGAGGAACACGTATCGTCAGGCCCATCTCTGTCTGCAGCTGATGAGTGCTTTATGGGGAGGGGAGAGCTCAGCCAGTCTGACGTGGGCCACCCAAAACCAGCGGCGTAGCCCCAGACACCTGCACGCTCACACGAGCTACCAATTACCCCACACACGTGTGCTGGAGAGGGATCTGTGCAGCAGGGAAGAGCAGGTCTCCCAAGGCCCTCTGCTTTAATATCCTCTGGCTTTTAATACCTACACACTACGCATTTGTGGCAGCCCAAGCACAGGCACAGGGCTACCGAAGGGCAAGCAGGCGCAGGTCCACGCTCTGTTGGCATGGCTGGCTAAGTGCAGGGCAGAACTGTGGCACCACTGAACTGGAGAGGACCAGGGAAGCAGCTCTGGTTCATTTGTTTTTCGTGACATCATGGCCTCCTCTGGCTTTTTTCACAGTTTTCCTCTGTTGTATTTAATAGACTTAATGGATCACACAGCACTATAACAACAACAGACCTTCAGTGTTTTTATTAAAGCCATCTACAAAAATCCCTCTGTGCTGCAGCTTTCCTGCAGGGTGACTTCTGCTGAGATGCTGTTTCCATTAAGGACAATTGCAGGGAATAAAGAAAGAATGAACAAACAAATGGAAAAAGAAAAGGGGGGAGGTGGGGGGAAGCGGTGGAGGCGAGCGTGTGAGCTGCTGGCGGAATGGGGGCAAAGCAGGGCTGGCTCCTTCACCTCTGGCCCTGTCCCACTGCCTACACTTGGGGCTCCTGCTCCATACATGGGGCATTGCCAGGTCCTCCTCACAAAGCAAAGCTTGTTTAATGAGCTGTGATGTCAGAGCTGCTGTCTCTGGCCTCCCAGTGAGATCACAGAGGGGAAATACCATTTTGGTACTTGCTGGGAGTGACTTATTTGCTGTACCCATTAGAGCTGCGAGGGATGCGCAGGGAGGCAGCTTCCCCCCCATGCTGGAGCAACCTGGTGTGATGGATGCCACCACCCAGAAAGCCTTCTGTTCCTAGCTGCTAAAGGTTTGTATCTGGCAGCACTGCCAAGCATGCTGGTGTGCTGGGTACAGCACAAAGACAGCAGGAGCAGGAGGCTTTGTTCTGCAGGTCGTTGTTGCCTCCCTTCATTTGCATGCTGGGGTGGATAGGAAGGTCCAGGAAAGGCATCTCTCCACTGATGCCCAAACGTCTGCATCTTGAGTGCTGTGTCCAGTTCTGGGCCTCTCAATTCAAGAGAGATATTGAGGTACTGGAACATGTCCAGAGAAGGGTAATGAAGCTGGTGAGGGCCCTGAAGCACAACCCTGTGAGGGGAGGCTGAAGGAGCTGGGGAGTGTTTAGCCTGGAGAGGAGGAGGCTCGTTGCTCTCTACAGCTACCTGAAGATAGGCTGTAGCCAGGTGGGATTGGGCTCTTTTCCCAGGCACCCAGCAACAGAACAAGGGGACACAGTCTCAAGTTGTGCTGGGGGAGATAGAGGCTGGATATTAGGAAAAAGTTCTTGCCTGCCAGAGAGAGTGATTGTCATTGGAATGGGCTGCCCAGGGAGGTGGTGGAGTCCCTGTCCCTGGAGGTGTTCAAGAAAAGCCTGGATGGGGCACTTAGTGCCATTGGCTAGGGTTGGATGATAGGTTGGACTGGATGAGCTCTCTTCCAGCCTAGCTTATTCAATTCTATTCTATTCTATTCTATTCTATTCTATTCTATTCTATTCTATTCTATTCTATTCTATTCTATTCTATTCTATTCTATTCTATTCTATTAATTCTATCCTATCCTATCTCTCCAGCATCAGTGTGGGATCTGCTACTACTTCAGAATGGGGGGATAACAGCAGGGGAATGTCTCAGCCACCAAGATGCCTTCATAGATCCCTCCTCTCTGCATCATGATGTGAGGTACCACTGGGAAGACCCTTACAGGGCCAGGGAAAGAGGAGCCACGTCCAGCCCAGATTCAGGTCACCCAACGTGCAGCTGGGATCTGGAGCAGCTGGAAGAGGCTTTGAGCACGTGCTTAGTGCTTTCATACCAGCTTCTTTGTCACTGGGGTGGGAAACAGCTGGGGTTTGTCTAGCACACAGCAGCCCAGACCCCAGCCGATACCTTGAGCTGGTCCTTCTGCTCAGCTTGGAAGATGCACTGAGGCTGAACTGTGCTGGAACTGTGGTCCACAGCATTCTGTGCCTGTGCTTGTCCCCTTCCTGGCAGCACGGGCATCCCTTCTCCTCTATTTGCTGAAAGACTCTCAACTTTCCTTCTGCTTCTTTGATCTTTTTTTTATTTTTTTCCTCTCCCAGACCTGATACCTGGGTGTTTAATTTTGTGGATGTTCAGAATTCAAAAGGCTCTTCTGTTCCTGCAGGACCTTGGGGCTTCTTGTCTGGCTGCAGCTGTCATCAGACTCCTGCCCACTGTCCCCACACCGACACAAGGGTCTCCTGCAGCTTTGGGGTGGAGAAAGTAAGGGACAGATAGGAATTTCTTTGAAGGGGAGATTTCAGTTTATAACTGCAGCTTTGAACCTTCCTCCCAAATCCCAGGGAACTTGACCCAACCGATCCCATCCATCAGCACCCACAGCTCCAGCTCTGAAGTTTACTCTTCCGTCTGCTCCACCATCCCAAGGAGGACGATGACGGATGAAGTCTTTCAGTCTTGCAGGTATTTTGGTTTCAAGAGCCTCCTGGTCAGCCAAGGTCTGCCACGGGACACCCAAGTGTCACAGCCTCTGTTGTGGCAGGAAGAGAACGGCACAAACACTGCATGAATTAACTCCTAGCAAGATGGCCTCTCAAAGAATCAATCAATCAATCAATAGAATCATTCATAGAATCAATCTATCAATCAATAGAATCATTGTTAGAATCAATCAGTCAGGGTTGGAAGGGACTGCAAGGATCATCAGCCTGGTCAGCCAAGGTCTGCCACGGGACACCCAAGTGTTGTGGCAGGAAGGGAATGTCACAAGCACTGCATTAATTAACACTTAGAAAGATGGCCTCTCAGAGAATCAATCAATCAATAGAATCAATCAGTCAGGGTTGGAAGGGACCACAAGGATCATCAACCTGGTCAGCCAGGGTCTGCCACGGGACACCCAAGTGTTGTGGCAGGAAGGGAACGTCACAAACACTGCGTGAATTAACACCTAGCAAGATGGCCTCTCAGAGAATCAATCAATCAATAGAATCAATCAGTCAGCTTTGGAAGGGACTGCAAGGATCATCCAGTTTCAACCCTCCTGCCATGGGCAGGGAAACCTCATCTTAGATCAGGCTGGCCAGAGCCTCATCCAGCCTGGCCTTTCCTTTGCTCTGCGACCGTTGGAGGCATCTCCACTTGCCTACGAGCTCGCTAAGGCCGTGGCAGCTCTGAGCAGAGCAGCTCAGCTCTGCGCCACCGTGGACGGCCCAGAGAGGCTTTTCAGAGGCTGCTTCTCAAGCACGTGTTGTAGGCTTGTGGCTGAGGGCTTTATTTTCCCAAGGACTCCCTTTCCGTCTCGCTGCCTTGTGTCTATACCCCCCTTTGTGCGCGGAGCTCTCCGATACCGAGGAGCTCTTCTCAAAGCGTTGACAGCCCTGGGTAAAACTCTTTGATTTATGCCCCTCTGACACTTGCTTGGCTGAAACACCTAGAGAAGACCATCCTACCTGCCCTGTCAGAGCTGCTCACCAGACCCTAAATCAAAAGAGACGGCTCCTCGCCTCCTCTTTTCCTATAACAAATCGCAAACCGTTTCCATTTGGCCGTGGCCAGCAGGCTGTTCCCCTTAATGCGCTAAGCTTCCCAACATGATGTTTAGCACATGTTCCTCTGCACTGTCGTGTCCCACCCCACCCCCCCCCCCCCTTGCTCAAAGGCAGCCCTTATAGTCTGCAAATGGGATGAAACCGCCGCGCGGCCCCGCTCCTTGGCTCCGCTCCCGCCGTACTCTATGGATGCCAGAACCTTTGCTGCACCTTCCAAGTCATTATGTGCGTTCAAAAAGGCTGCCAGGAAGGCTAGGAGGAGAAAAGCAAGCAGGAAAAAAAAAAAACCCAACAAACCAACCAACTAAAACCCACCCACTCCAACCCCTAACCCCCCCCCAAAAATCCTTATGCATGTGAAGGAGAAGCAGGGGAAGCGAGGCACAGAGCTCGCTGCCATGCAGCCTGTACAAGGTGGGTCTCCTCCTGTGTGTTTGCCTTCTGGGAAGCAAAGGACGTGCTCGCCCGGGGAGCAGAGCTCCATCCCACCATGGGTTTGTCTGGGATGGCTGCCACCATCAACATACCCAAATCGCTGATGAGATGCTCAGAGGAATCTGTCAGGGCAGGCTCGGAGAGGTGGAGATGTGGGCTCGGCCCCTGTCCAGACACTTGGAGCTTTATCTTGGTGATCAGAAAATGCTTCAGAAGAGTTAATGAGGGCAGATACAAAGAACTGCGGTTGTCTGTGTAAACAGGGAACCGCAGCCACAGAGAGGATCAAAGATGGGATGCTCACCAAAAGCCGCAGACTTTTAGTGCTCAGGCTGGGGGAAAACTCTGCTGCTTGCATCAGGCTGGGCTGTTAGTGAGCACCAGGGCAGCTCCCAGGGGGATGGGAAGCGTGAACGTGTCCTATTGCTCCCCACGTTTTGTGCCCCATTGCCCTCTCATCCAGTGTTTGTGTCCCATTGCAGTCCTATCTCATGGTCCATCACCTTCCCATCTCCTTGAGCTGGTTATGGAGGTAACAGTGATGCCTTCGACCCTAGTAGCAGAGCTGCTAGGGCTGGCAGAGCCCAGGAAGAGGCAGGAGAGGAAGTGAGGAGTCTGCCTGAGTCTGCAGCATGGTTCAGCTTCCTGTGATATGAAGGAGGGAGAGGAAAGGGGAGAGGAGGGGAGGGAGGGGGGGGGAGAG
>VWZI01018858.1:2052-14203 GCA_013396835.1 Psilopogon haemacephalus | reverse complement strand
GCAGGAAGGAATGAATGGTTTTAGTGATTTTACTCTGAATTAGTTCAAAGGCAGAGAGACAAAGGAAAGAAGCTGCCAAAGCCAGCACGGACCCAGAGCCGACTGACTGCGCAAGCACACTGCCTTATCTGGATGTTTTGGGAACATTCTCAAGCAATCTTCTTTCTTCTCTCTCAGTCAAACTGGGTGAAGTGACACAGTGTTTAATTTCTCACTCAAATTCTCCAATTAGCTCAAACCAACACACTCTGGAAAGTATTGCTGGGGTGTGCAGAGTACACAGACTGAAAGCTGTAGATCATCCAAGCTTTTTGAAGAGAGCTCAAAAAAAAAAAAGGGTTGAATGCCAAATGTGTAGGGAGGAGCCACAACAACTCCATACAGCACTACAGTCTGGGGACAGAGTGCCTGGAGAGCAGCCAGGCAGAGAGAGACCTGGGGGGACTGGTTGGCAGCTGAACATGAGCCAGCAGTGTGCCCAGGTGGCCTGGAAGGCCAATGGCATCCTGGCCTGTATCAGGAATAGTGTGGCCAGCTGGAGAAGGGAAGTCCTTCTGCCCCTGTACTCAGCACTGATTAGGTCACACCTTGAGTCCTGTGTCCAGTCCTGGGCCCAGCAATTGAAGAAAGATGTTGAGGTGCTTGAATGTGGGCAGCAAGGCTGGTGAGGGGCCTGGAGCACAGACTTGTGAGTAGAGGCTGAGGGAGCTGGGGGTGTGCATCCTGGAAAAGAGGAGACTCAGGGGAGTCCTCATTTCTCTCTACAGCTACCTCAATAGAGGTTGTAGCCTGGTGGGGTTGGTCTCTTCTCCCAGGCAACCAGGGACACAAAAAGAGGGCACAACCTCAAGCTGCACCAGGGCAGATTGAGGTTGGATGTTAGGAAGTTCTTCCCAGCAAGAGTGATTGGCATTGGGATGGGCTAGCCAAGGAGGTGGTGTAATCCCCATCCCTGGAGGTGTTTAAAAGGAGGCTGGATGAGGCACTTAGTGCCATGTTTTAGTTAATGGGAAGCTGTTAGGCGATAGGTTGGACCTGATGATCCTAGAGGTCTTTTCCAACCTGGTTAATTCTGTGATTCTGTAACCCCACAAAAATGGTCATTAACCCTCTGCAAGGCAGGGACAAGGCTCAGTCATTAGGCTGTTGATGTTATCTGCCTTGACTTTAAGTATGCCCTTCAGTTTCCTACAGCATCCTCCTGGAGAGGATGCCCAGTCCTCAGCTGGCTCGAGCTTCCTCAGCTGGGAAACCTCAGCTGGCACCAGTTCTGTTTAACACCGAGTGCACCCTCAGTAAAATTGCACAATGACACTAAACTGTGTGGGAGTGTTGATCTGCTTGAGGGCGGGAAGGCTCTGCAGAGGGATTTGGACAGGCTGGATTGGTGGCCAGAGGTCACTTGCAGGCCAGAAAGCCAACTAGATCCTAGGCTGCATCAGGAGAAGTGTGGCCAGAAGGTCAAGTGCAGCCTCAGCAGGTTTGCTGATGACCCCAAGCTGTGTGGTGCAGCAGCCAGGCTGGAGGGCAGGGATGGCATCCAGAGGGACCTGGACAGGCTGCAGAGGTGGGAACAAGCCAAGCTCAGGAGGTTCAACAAGGCCAAGTGCAAGGTCCTGCAGCTGGATTGAGGCAATTCCAAGCACAAATAAAGGCTGGGCAGTGAGTGGCTGGAGAGCAGCCCTGAGGAGAGGGACTTGGGGGTGCTGGTGGAGGAGAAGCTCAAGATGAGGCAGCAGTGTGCACTTGCAGCCCAGAAAGACAAGCAGAGCCTGGGCTGCAGCAGGAGAAGTGTGGCCAGCAGGTGGAGGGAGGTGATTCTCCTCCTCTACTCTGTTGTGCTGAGACCCCACCTGGAGTAATGCATCCAGTTCTGGAGCCCCTGGGACAAGAGGAGCATGTCCAGAGAAGAGCCACAAAGATCATCATGGAGCTGGAGCACCTCTGCTGTGAGGACAGACTAAAGGAGTTGGGGCTGTTCAGTTTGGAGAAGAGGAGGCTCCCAGGTGAACTTCTTGTGGCCTTCCAGGATCTGAAGGGGGCCTACAGAAAAGCTGTGGAGGGACTTTTGAGGCTATCAGGTAGTGACAGGACTAGGGGGAATGGAGCAAAGCTGTAGGTGGGGAGATTCAGATTGGATGTGAGGAGGAAGTTGTTCAACATGAGAGTGGTGAGGCCCTGGAATGGGTTGCCCAGGGAGGTGGTTGGAGGTTCTCTGGAGGTGTATAAGGCCAGGCTGGATGAGGCTCTGCCCAGCCTAATCTAGAGTAGGGTGTCTCTGGGCATGTCAAGGGGGTTGGAACTTGATGATCCTTGTGGTCCCTTCCAACACTAACTGATTCTATGATTCTATGATTCTCAGTCTAACAGGGTCAAGCACTGGGTCCTGCCCTTGGGTCACAACAGCCCCATGCATTGTTACAGACCTGGCACAGAATGGTCAGAAAATGACCTGACAGAAAAGGGTCTAGGGGTGTTGGTTCACAAGTGGCTGAACATAAGCCAACAATGTGCCCAGGTGGTCAAGAAGGCCATCAGCGTCCTGGCCTGTATCAGGAATAGAGTGTCCAACAGGATTAGAGAAGTGATGGTGCCTCTGTACTCAGCACTGGAGAAGCTGCACCCGAAATACAGTGTTCAGTTTGGGGCCCCTCACTATAAGAAGGACATTGAGCTGCTGGAGCATGTCCAGAATATGGCCTCAAAGCTTTTGAAGGGTCTATGAGGAGCAGCTGAGGGAAGTGATTGTTTAGTTTGGAGGCTGAAGGAAGACCTCGCTGCTGTCTACAACTACCTGAAAGGAGGTTGTAGTAAGGTGGAGTTGGTCTCTTCTCCCTGGTGTTGAGTGATAGAGTGAGAGGAAATGGCCTCAAGGTATGCCAGAGGAGGTTTAGATTGGTTACTAGAAAACATTATATTTTTAATGAAAGAGTGGTCAGGCATTGGAAAGGCTGTCCAGGGAGGTGGTTGAGTCACCACCCGTGGAAGTGTTTGAGATATGTGTCAACACTGAACTTCAGGACATCATTTAATGACCATGGTGGTCTTAGATTGGTGATTTGACTTGGTGATCTTATAGGGAATTTACTGTGGGCAATTAACAAGGCAGGAATTATAAAGTATGTAGTTATTTTTATTTCTAAAAGCCCCACCCAAAAAAAAATATATGCAAGTAGTCAAATTTGTGTACTAATTTGGTTGGGAAAACCATCAAGAGGATGCTTACAGGCAATTTAGTAATTTAGGAAAATCAGAATATTGGAAAAGTTTAGCCCGAAAATGGCTTTGCCCCACTTACAAATTGGCAGCCTGGAGCCCTAGGGAAAGTCTGTTTCACTCATAGCAGTGGAGTAGAATTCAGACATAGTCCCTTGCTCCTTTGTGGCTGTCTTAGAGCTGCTTGGTGTCTTGATGGCTGTTGAGAAGCTTCCAGATCTTCCCTGACTTTAGCAGGGTGCTGGGAAAAACAGACGAGCTCTGACCACATCCTCTTGGCTTGGAGGTTTGCAAAGGTACAGTCAGGAGCTCTTGCAGATGTGCAGAGAGCACAATGTGGGTGGCACTTCTCACCATGTTGTGAGACACTTAATACCTTCTCCTGGTAAACTTCATGCACTTAGGTTTCCAGGTCGTTCAAGCCCAAAACATCAGGACTAAGCTGGTCTGGAGCAGGAGGCAGAGCAGAACACGTTGTCAAAGCTGAGCAGTCCGTAGAGCAGAATGTAGAGCAGAGCAGCACACACTGAGGCAGAGGCAGCACGGAGCAGCACAGAGCAGCTCTACTGCTTGCGACTTGGCTCAATTTATATTACTTGCCCAAATACAGGGGCTCCTTTGGCCACAGAGATTCCCCAGTCAGAATGGCATTTGCAAAGCTGACCATATTAGGTGAACCCAGGGCTTGCTTACCCTGTGCCAAGGCAGGTTCAGGTTGGATGTCAGGAAGATCTCCACAGCAAGAGTGATTGGCATTGTAATGGTCTGCTGTGGACAAGACACTAACAAGTACCTAAATCCCCTTGGGTACCTGTTAATCACTTTGGGAGGAGACATAATGTCCCAAGCTTTTGTTTTTCTCCCACCCTTGCTTCCCCCATCAGCAGAAGGGTGGGACAAGCCAGGACATCTAATAGGCCTATTAGCTTTCCAAGACATACAGTTCTTTTCCAACTTAAATGATTCTATGAGTCCATAGATGTAAGAGGAAGGAGAAGTGTATGCCAGTATTTGGACTCTCTAGATATTCACTTCTTGCCTTACTTCACTTCTGAGAACGCTCTACTCCTTTCTATGAAACCTGATAACTTGTTAAGATGATTGTTTTTTTTCCCCAAGAGAGGAGTTTAAATCTGAGATGTTCAGTCAGGGCATTTGTTGACTGCTTAGCTGAGAAATGAGAGCTGCTGCCTGCTTGGCACTTTTGATCAAGTCTGCTGAGCTAGCATGGGAAATGCACTAAAGAAGATCCAGCTAAGGAGCAGCCTGGGGGTAGGTAATGTCAAGTGTGGTTTACAGCTCCATCAACCTACCTTTACTGACCACTAACACTGCTTTATAGGCAAGAGATATGGAGAGATCAAGCACAGACAGAGGAAATCATAGCACAGATTGGGTCAAGAGGGACCCTTCAAGGTCACTTTGTCCAAGCTCCCTGCAGTAAGCAGGGACATCTTTAACTAGATCAGGTTGTTCATGGCCCCATTAAGCTCAACCTTGTATGTCTCTAGGGATGAGCCTCCACCACCTCTCTTAGTCAACTTGTTGAAGTATTTCATAACCCTTGTTTTTTAAAAAAAACTTCCTCCTGATTTTCAGAGTTGTTTGGGGAAAGTCAATAGAACTCTGGACCTTTGCTTTACCTAAATCATGTTTGTTACATTTCAGTCCTCTCTTTTTTTATGCTTTAAATCTGGACATACACAGATTTGATCAGGTTTGGATGCCTCTTTTTGGGAGAGCTTGAATTGAAGAGTTTTCTCTCTGGGCTAGGTCAGGAAGGTGACTCTGATGGATACTAATAATACAGCTGTGTTATTGTTAGGGAAGGACCTTTTAGGGAAGGATCACAGTAGGGTTAGACTGTTGATCACAGGATCATTCCTCTTTTCCTGGGACACCTACAGAGAGGGAGGTCAGACTGATGGTCACAGGATCACAGGATGTTAGGGGTTGGAAGGGACCTCCAGAGATCATTGAGTCTAACCCCTCTGCCAGACCAGGACCATATAATCTAGCTAAGGTCACATGGGAACACATCCAGACAGACCATGAAAGTCTCCAGAGAAGGAGACTACACAACCTCTCTGAGGAGCCTGTGCCAGTGCTCTATGACCCTTACAGTAAAGAAGTTTGCCTTTGTGTTGAGGTGGAACCTCCTATGTTGCAGCTTACATCCATTGCTCTTTGTCTTATCCCAGGGAGCAAGTGAGCAGAGTCTGTCCCCGTGCTCCTGAGCCCCAACCCTCAGATATTTATAACCATTTATTAAATCCCCTCTCAGTCTTTCCTTCTCCAGACTGAAAAAAATGTCTGAGGGTAGCTGTACCTATTCACTTCCTTTACAGAAACACAGATATGATGGTGCAGGTGAGAACATGAGTTCATACCATCTGTCTTGGTTTTAGAGAGTGGAGAGAAATAATAATTATTTTACTCACAAAGACAAAAAATAAAAATGCTCTGTCTGAATTGGAGAGGAATACAGAAAAGTGTATTTAAAGATGTATAGGAAAAAAATTACAGAGTACAAGAATTTCTTGACACCTAATGCAGACCCAGAATACATGAGAACTCCCCCACAACCTTCCCCCCAAACAAACTAAACCACCAAACCCCAACAATCGTTTTCTCCTCCCTACATTGTTTCTGACTAGACCCAGGCAGGCCTGATTGGGCAGAAGAAATTCACTGTGGCCTTCAAGGCTGCAGCCCCGTTAGTTACCAGATAAGACTCCCTCTGGGGAGCTGAAGGAAGAGAGAGAGAAGGGAGAGATTTGGCTTTGCTGCACACTTACAAAATGATAGCAGGATTATAGGGTTGGATAGCAAAATTATGATTTCCAGGGTGCACCTCCTGGACTTCTCTGGTCCTCCTGGAGCAGTCTGTGGTTTTCTTAAGAGCACCTGGGCTAAACTACAACACCATCATGCCTGAGCTGTTTCCCAACAACCCTACATACCAACTAACCATACATACCTACTATACCACTACACTACCATGCCTGAGCTGTTTTCCAACAACCCTACATACCTACTAACCACACAGACTTACTATGCCACCACACTATCATGCCTCAGCTGTTTCCCAACAACCCTACATACCTACTAACCACACAGACTTACTATACCACCACACTATCATGCCTCAGCTGTTTCCCAACCACCCTACATGCCAACTAACCATACATACCCACTATGCAACCACACCATCATGCCTAAGCTGTTTTCTAACAACCCTACATACCAACTAACCATACATACCTACTATACTACCACACCATCATGCCTGAACTGTTTCCCAAAAGCCCTACATGCCAACTAACCATACATACCTATTATGCAACAACACCATCATGCCTGAGCTGTCTTCCAACAACCCTACATGCCAACTAACCACACACATCTACTATGCCAGCACACCATCATGCCTGTTTCCCAACAACCCTGCATGTCAACTAACCACACACACCTACTATGCCACCACACCATCATGCCTGAGCTGTCTTCCAACAGCCCTGCACACCGACTAACCATACATACTTACTAACCACTTCCTCTCATACCAATCAATTCAGGAGATGGCTTAAGCCATTGACTGGTATGAGAGGAAGTGGTTAGTACCTGAGAGTCTGTGTTTTCAAAGTAACAAGGCATTTTGAATTTTGAGGAAATGTAAAGCTGTAAGGTTGTCTTCTTTGTGTTTATATTTGTCTGGAAAATTATTTTTTTTCCCCCTGTATATATAAATGTAGTTTCTCAAAGGGAATGGGAAATTTCTTTGTGTTGAAAGAAAAAGTAGCATACTTGTAGATTTTTCAGCTCACATCTCCTTCCAGAACAAGGCAGACACAGGAGAATTTTCTGAACATCAAGTCTGCCTGGCTTAGTATTTTGGAGTCTTACAGATGTGGAGAGTCTATTTCTTATTCCCTTCTCCACTGACATGCTGAAATGTTACTAGTAATTAAGACCTTTATTTTGCTCTGTGATTTTCCATTTTGAGTCCACAAGCAGTTTCAGAGAACACTGTAATCAGGCAAAGTTCAGCTAAATCCAGGACCATAGTTTAGGCTGCTGCATTACAGTTTTCTAATGGTCTGTGGTGATCATGGAGGAAATAATGAAATATTTAAAGAACTCGATGAAAGCAGAATAAAATGAAGCACAGGGAAATGGTCTTTCAGGATAAAGAGTAAAAGATTTATGAACAGGAGAGAAGCAGGAAGGCTCACAGAAAATCTCACAGGGTTGTGACACAGAAGAACCCACAATGTGAAGTTTAGAAGTTGTGTAGCCACCTTGCACTGCTCATTGGTTTTGGCTTTGGCTATTGTTGTTATTATTTCCATTTGTGGTAGTTCATTCTTCCTCCTTTCTGAAATTTCAGCAGCAATTCAAAGTGCTAGCACTGATTTCCCCATCCCTGCATTTACACTGTAAGATGACTAAAATAAACTTGGAGGCTAAGTGTGGTTTGGAGCCAAACATGGGCAAGGTGACTGGAGAAGTATTGGACAAGGAATTTTGAGCTGAAGCTCAGAATCACAGAATTATGGAAACACCCAGGTTGGAAAAGACCCTCAGGATCACCAAATCCAACCTAGAACCCTGTTCTACAAGATTCACTTTAAACCATATCCCTAAGCACCACATCCAAATGGCCCTTCAATACAATCACCACCTCCCTGGGCAGCTCATTCCAGCACCTGACCACTCTCTCAGTGAAAAACTTCTTCCTGATGTCCAATCTGAACCTCTCCAGCCTCAGCTTGAGGCCATTCCCCCTTGTTCTGTCTCTAATTACCTGTGAGAAGAGACCAGCAGCAGCCTCTCCACAATGTCCCTTCAGGTAGCTGTAGACAGGAATGAGGTCTCCCTTTAGCCTCCTCTTCCTCAAACTAACCAAGCCTAGCTCCTTCAGTCTCTCCTCATAAGATTTACTCTTCTGGCTCTTCACAGCTTTCTTGCCCTCCTCTGGACCTGCTTCAGCACCTCCACATCTCACTTGTATTGCAGTGCCCAAAACTGAACACAACACTCTAGGTGTGGCCTCACCAAAGCCGAGTCCAAGGGGACAATCACCTCCCTACTCCTGCTGGCCACAGCATTTTTAATCCCAACCAGGATGCCATTGGCCTTCTTGGCCACCCAAGGAACACTGCTGGCTCATATTCAGCTGTGAAACTAATGGTCATGTCCATTCTCTCCTGAACACCAGATCATTTCACTTACAATCAGAATGAGAAAGTCATTAAAGAGGTTACCTCTCTTTCCAGAAGGACTCTGACAAGCACATTGCAAATGTCTATTTTGTATACATAATACCTGAAGGACTTTATGCCCTGAGGGGGTTGTGGGGTATCCTTCTCTGGAGGGGATTCTGCACCCATCTGGACCTTGTGATCCGGGACAGGTGGCTGTGGGTGCCCCTGCTTGGTAGGGGGGCTTTGACTGGATGGCCTCTGGGGGTCCCTTCCAATCCTTGCCATGCTGGGATCCTGTGATTCTGTGTTGGGAACCACTGTTAGCCCTTCAGTGTTTTGGGTGGAAACACATAGCTTTTGACTGGGACATTTGCTCTTGCTCTCCAGCTCCCCTGAGCACAGAGCTAGGACTGTGTTTGGAAGCCTTCAGCACTGCATATGAAATAGGAATCGATGAAAAAAAAAAAAAACAACCTCCCATTTTTACGCAAAGAAGCAAGGAAAATGCCCTGGGTTGGTTTTCAGGGGACATTCCTGTCTGTCTGGGCTGGAGGGTGCCCTAGGCAGGGTTGACTTAGATACTGAAGTTCAGACTGCAAGGAAAGCTGATCCATCTGCAGACAGGAATATCCAGACTGCAGGCAGGGCTCACTGCTCCCGTTACAGCCACCAATGACTGGCAGGATCCTGAAGGTCCAAGTGGAGGTCCCCAAAAGCCACAGGTTATAGAATNAAGAACTTCCTCCTAACATCCCGTTCAAATCTCCCCTCCGCCAGTTTGAACCCATTCCCCCTCGTCCTGTCATTACAAGACCTTGTCAATAGTCCTTCCCCAGCCTTCCTGTAGGCCCCCTCCAGATACTGGAAGGCTACTGTAAGGTCTCCTCGAATCCTTCTCTTCTCCAGGCTGAAAAGCCTCAACTCTCTCAGCCTGTCCTCATAGCAGAGCTGCTCCATCCCTCTGAGCATCTTCGTGGCCCTCCTCTGGACTCTCTCCAGCAGTTCCATGTCCTTCCTGTGCTGGGGGCTCCAGAACTGCACACAGTACTCCAGGTGTGGTCTGACGAGAGCAGAGGAAAGGGGCAGAATCCCCTCCCTTGCCCTGCTGGTAATGCTTCTCTTAATGCAGCCCAGGCAAAGCTTTTCAGGCAAGACCCCAATGAGAAGGGCAAAAAAGGCAGGAAAACAGTAACTTCACCTCCATGTGCACCCCTTAACATCCTTCTATCCCTTTTCCTTATCCTCTGCTTGCTTGGACTAATGGTCCACATATCCTTATCAGGGTTCCTTTCAGGTTCCCCTCCCATCACTCATCCGTTTGTGCAGGATAGAATGGTTTACATTGGAAGGGGCATCAAAGATCATCTAGTTCTAATCCCCTGCCATAGGCAGGGGCACCTCCCATTAGAACAGGTCCCTCAAGGCCTTATCCAACCTGGACTTCAACACCTCCAGGAAGGGAGCAACAACAACCTCCCTGGGCAACCTGTGCCAGTGTCTCAACACCCTCCCTAGAAAGAATTTCTTCCTAACATCTAGTATAAGTCTCACATCTGTCACTTTAAACCCATTACTCCTCATCCTGTCATTGCAAGACCTTGTCTATAGTCCCTCCCCAGCTTTCCTTTATGCCCCTTCCAGATACTGGAAGGCTACTACAAGATCTCCTTGAAGCCTTCTCTTCTCCAGGCTGCAGCACTCCTGCTCTCATAGACTGTCCTCATAGGAGACATCTCTCTCTAAGAAAGTCTCAGCGGATACTGTACAGATGACTGTGAAGGTCTTGGAGGCAGTTCATTTCATAGCACTGTGCTTCAGAGAACAAAGACAGAAGGGCAGTAATTTTGTAAAGTAGAATTTTACATATCTTTTGCTTTATAAGCTAAGTGGGCATTGGACATCTCTAAATTGAAGACATATCCAAAAATCCTGTCATCCTTGGGAAGAATCCAGGTAAAGAAAAAAACCCAAACATATGAAAGCAGATAGCTGGACAGCATAGGATGTAATCAGTCTTTCTAAAGGATCATACAGACTAATTATAATATCCACAAAATATTACAAAAAAACTTTTAAGATGCAGAAAATTTCACATTATTTCACTATATTTGCTGGAGCGTGTCTGGAGAAGGTCCATGAGGATGCTCAGAGGGCTGCAGCACCTCTGCTATGAGGACAGACTGAAAGAGTTGGGACTGTTCAGTCTGAAGAAGAGGAGGCTCCCAGGTGACCTTCTTGTAGCCTTTCAGTATCTGAAGGGGGCCTACATAAAAGTTGGGGAGGGACTTTTGAGGCTATCAGGTAGTGAGAGGACTAGGGGGAATGGAGCAAAGCTGCAGGTGGGGAGATTCAGATTGGATATGAGGAGGAAGTTGTTCAGCATGAGCGTGGTGAGAGCCTGGAATGGATTGCCCAGGGAGGTGGTTGGGGCCCCATCCCTGGAAGTGTTTAAGGGCAGGCTGCATGAAGTTGTGGGCAGCTTCATCTAGGGTAGGGTGTCCCTCGCCAACGCAAGGTGGTTGGAACTAGATGATCGTTGTGGTCCTTTCCAACCTTGACTGATTCTATGATCCTATGGTTCTATGATTCTATGATTTCTATTATGTTCACTCTCTTCCAGGTCCGCATAATCCTACTGAACTGGTGTGCTTGGTTTTTAAGGATGAAAAAGCCTGGGGAAAAGATAAAACCTCTCTCCTGCAAATACAGCTTTCCCAAGCACCATCTGAGCCTGAACAGCATGGAGATGGATGTCCTACCTGGGCACCAGTCCAGCAATGGCAACACAATCTACAGCTACCACATGGCGGATAATCCATGCTGCTCCCAGAAGAATAATCTGGGTGGCAAGAGTGGGAAGATTACTTGTCCCTTGCCAGAAGAGATGGAGCTTCTTCAGAAGAAAGTCTTGGTGGATACTGTACCAGTGATCGTGAAGATCTTGGAGGAAGTTCAGTTCATAGCAATGCGCTTCAGAAAACAAGACGAGGGCGAGGAGATCTGCAGTGAGTGGAAGTTTGCAGCTGCTGTTATAGACAGATTATGCCTGGTTGCATTTACCCTTTTTGCCATTATTTGCACGTTTACAATACTCATGTCTGCTCCAAATTTTATCGAAGCTGTTTCGAAGGATTTTGCCTAAGTATTGCAGGGACAAGCACGATGATCTAAAAAGTGAATATCGACAGTGATTTTATTATATCATTGAATTAAAAAGAGAAGTGTACTTACACATACTGAAGGGGATGAAAATAATTCCAGGAGCTAAGTATTCCTGATATTAGTGATTGTAGGTACTGAAAATTAGATATACTGAACTCTTGCTACTTATTTTATAGATTAGTGCCATGCGTAATTATGTCCTATCTGTGAAAAATGGTAGAGGAGAATTTAAATTTACACCACATTTATTGCAAGTTATCACTCATATCAGTGTCTTACTATGAATTTGAGAACTACTAGATATTGTTAATAAAGTATTGTTGACCTTTACAGCAATTTGCTGGTTGTTGTATTTGTGTTTTGTCATTTTTGTTTAGTGTGTCTGTGACATTAATTTCTCAGATTTAGCAGATATCTCTACAGTCTTATAATGCTGTATATTGTATTTACAAAAATAAACTATCAAAGTATTAGCTCTTACTATGACAGCGACTGGAATATTTTCTCAGTAAATATGTTAACAGGATGTATTCCTTTCCTTTCCTTTCCTTTCCTTTCCTTTCCTT
>VWZI01018857.1:44733-95135 GCA_013396835.1 Psilopogon haemacephalus | reverse complement strand
CCTGGGACCCCCTGTCTTTTCCCAAGGAATGGTTTCACCCTTTTCCCAGGTTATATGGGATTTTGGGTTATATTTGGATTTTCCCAGGTTATATGCTAGGATTTTGGGACTATAAGAGGGGGAACCCAGTCCCCCCCTTTCTTCTTCTTCTTCCTTCTCCTCTTCTCCTCGTGCCGGCTGGTCAACCACCTGCTGGCGCTTTGTGCTGCTGGAGCACGAGTCTCCATGCCGCCCTGTGGAAGAGCACAGTTATTCTCTGCTGAGACTGGGACTGAGACTTTTCTCAATAGGATTCCTGCATCCTGTTTTCCAAAGCCAATTGAACTTCAGCTGCCTGCAGCGGTTGTATTTTTTTTCCTTTCCCCCCTTCTCCCTGGTCTCTGTACCCTTCTCCCTTATTCCCCATATCCCAAAGCTTGTTTCCCTTTCTCCCACCTGCTGTAAAAAATCCCTTTCCCTCTTACTTGTTGTTAAAGTTTACCCTTTTTACTTCCAAATCGTTTTGAGTCTTTATTGGGCTTTTTGGGCTCAGGGTGGGGGCAGCTAGCCTCAACCCAATACATAGCTCCAGAACTGAAAATCAAAATTAACAATGATTCATGGTGGGAAAAAAAAAAATAAAAAACACTCTACAGTTCATGTAACAGTGGGCTACTTAATCTATTTTAGAGTAGGGTAGAGTTAGTTTTGTAGGTGTTTACTGGATATTCAATAAATAGTGCACCATCTACGAGCTCGGTGCTTTTAATAGCAGTAGTTCATGGAAGTTTGGCATTGCACTGGGAAAATGAAGTGTGAATGGAAGAGTGGGGGGGGGAGGGGGTGGTTTCCCGTTACCAATCTAATAACCATGGAATCTAGTGTGAGGTCTGATCCAGGAGATAAGAAAAATGAAAATCAGTTACCACAAGCTTCATTACTATGATGTAGATGTTCAGATTCATCAGTGATTCTATGAATAGATCAGCCATTCATTACCTGGTAAGTTTTTCACGTTGTATCTTCAGATTTCAAAGGCTTTTCTCTGACGTGTTATGCATGTCAGAAATCAGAGGAAAGGAGAATTGGTTCATAGATTTGTGAGTTGTGAAGATGGAGGTTTTTTTCACTCCTTTTCTCTTTCAAGCATTCAATTATGACAAATGCAGGAAACAATGATGAGATGTATAGATAATATTGTTAAAGGCCTGGCCTCTACACAAAAAACCTTGCTATGTAATTTGCACCTCATTCAGTACTTCCTTGGCTGGATGTCAGCCACGGAGCAATTTTTCATGCTGGAGGTTGCAGAATGGCAGTGTTTCCTTGCAAAAGGCAAACTTTGTCTTCCCTCCCCTCCTTTTGTTTGGTTCTAAGCTGATTTAATCTAAAGCCATCTGAAGATCTTCTTCTCAGGTCCATGGCACAGATACATTGGCAGAACTGTCAGTCATACTGAATATTTAGCAGGGTTTCCCTGGGCAGGGCTTCTGTAGGGAAAGAAGACAGTTTGAAAGTCCCAACAGGAGTTGACTGAAAGTTTCACCCAAACTCAAAATGTTCCCTCGAAGCCATGATTTGGTACTGCTGCATTCTTCTCAAGGAAACGTCCTGTGCACAAGTGGATCCTTTGTCCTAGATAAGGTCCTGTTCAAATCTCTTCTCCCTGCCCCATACTTATGCCAGGGTCTCAAGCACAGTCAGGGTGGAACCAATACAGTCAGGGTGGAATCATTATCATAGAATCATAGAATGGTTTAGGTTGGAAGAGACCTCAAAGGCCATCCAGTTCCAACCCTCTGCCATAGGCAGGGACACCTCCCACTAGAACAGGACACTCAAGGCCTCATCCAGCCTGGCCTTAAACATCTCCAGGGAGGGAGCAGACACAACCTCTCTGGATGAGCCATTCCAGTGTCTCGCCACCCTCACTGTGAAGAACTTCCTCCTAACATCCCATTTAAATCTCCCCTTTGCCAGTTTAAACCCATTCCTCCTCATCCTGTCATTACAAGACTTTGTGAATAGTCCCTCCCCCGCCCTCCTGTAGGCTCCCTTCAAATATTGGAAGGCTACTATAAGGTCTCCTCGAAGCCTCCTCTTCTCCAGGCTGAAAAGCCCCAACTCTCTCAGCCTGTCCTCATAGAAGAGGTGCTGCAGCCCTCTGATCATATTTGCAGCCCTCCTCTGGACTCTCTCCAGCAATTCCATGTCCTTCTTGTGCTGGGGGCTCCAGAACTGCACAAAGTACTGCAGGTGTGGTCTGAGGAGAGCAGAGCAAAGGAGGAGAATCACCTCCCTTGCCCTATCCTACAGGTGTTGGCACTAGGCTGAGACAGGTACTGTGACGTGTCCAGAGAAGGGTGTTGAAGCTGGTGAGGGGCCTGGAGTGCAGTCCTGTGAGGAGAGACTGAGTGAGCTGGGGTTGTTTAACCTGTAGGAGATTCAGGGGTGACCTCATTGCTGTCTACTGCTACCTAAAGGGTGACTGTAGTCAGGTGGAGTGTTGTGAAGGGCAGGGGAATTAATGTGGCTGAATCAGGAATTATAAAAATAGAATTATTTTATTCCCAGAAACCTCCACCTTCAACTATATGCAGAATTAATTTTCAAATTTATTAACAGGTTTTGATTTGATTGCAAAAAATGTTCAAAAGGTGCTATAGACAAATTCAGAGGTTTAGGAAGTTAGAAAATGGGAAAGGCTGAGCTATAAACAGCTTCTTACCATGTTATCAATGTGACTTAAGGAGAGAATTAAGGGAACAATGGATTACTCACTATGTTGAGGAGAATGATGCTGGTTTTGCTGTGTTCTCTCTGTGGCTCGATTGGTTCTGGCTATAAAATAATATCCAATGGGATTCAAAAGGCAAAGTCTGGTATTTCAAATACACGTTTACCACAAGACAGAGCTCTGTGGAAATCGCTGCCTCCAGCAGTGGCAAGGGAGAGCCAAGCTGCTTCAATCCCTCAATCAGGATACAGCCAGGTAACAACAGGGAGCTGGCTGTTAGGAAGGTCTTAAGGAGCCAGATCTGGCAGTTCTCTCAAAAGGGACCCAGGACTTGCCGAGCCTGCAAAGCTGCAGGGTAGTACAGAGTGGGAGACTGTCCAAAAGGCAGGGACAGTACAAACCCAAGAGCCGTGCAAAAGACAGGAGCCATCACAGCTGGGACGGTTCCAAACCGGGGAGCCTTCAGGCAGGAACTTTCAGGTGGGAACTTTTAAGTTCGTAACCTTTCAGGAGGGAACACTCGTGCCTTTTCCCTTGCCTATTTATGCCTTTATGGACAAGATGTTAATCTGCCAATACACAATGGCAGGAAAATCTCAGCCAATAGCGAGCTCAAATCCCTATGTGGGCTAGTGGCATGAGCCTCCAAATGTGCAAAGGGGCACTCTGCTGCTCCCCCCGCCTCTGCAAGCACACTAGGTGGGGGCAGGAAGGCAGTTTGGTACCACCTCTTCCTCAGGGGTGACCTCATTGCTGTCTACAGCTACCTAAAGGGAGGCTGTAGCCAGGTGGGTGTTGCTTTCTTCTCCCAGGCAACCAGCAATAGGAGGGGACACAGTCTCAAATGGTGCCAGGGGAGGTATAGGCTGGGTATTAGGAAGAAGTTCTTGCCAGAGAGAGTGATTGGCATTGGAATGGGCTGTCCAGGGAGGTGATGGAGTCACCGTCCCTGGAGGTGTTCAAGAAAAGACTGGATGGGGCACTTAGTGCCATGGTGTAGTTGATTGGATAGGGCTGAGTGATAGGTTAGACTGGATGAGCTTGGAGGTCTCTTCCAACCTGGCTGATTCTGTGACTCTATTCCTGTTATGTACATTTGCTTGACCTTGTTCTTCTGCTTGACAAACCTATATATTTTGCTTATCTTTCTGTACACTAATGCAATTTCAGAAATGGTGAGCTAAACCTAACTTTCAGAGTTATGGGTGATTTGTTCATGTAAGTAAGTGAGGAAATCAATAGGATTTATTTAACTGAGGTATGACACATGGCAGACACTATACTTCATTATGTGGTCTGCAGTAAGGCATTTTGAGAATACTTTGAAATGTCTTGTTTATTTGATGTGTTGCCTTCTGTTGAGAAAAACCCAAACAAACTAAAGACAACCCCAAACCAACACAGTTAAACAGACAAAGTGAATGGCAGTTTTAACATGTGGCCAAAGCCATTTTTCCCACGTTGATTTTAACGCACTTGTATAACAGCATACATGACCAATAGGATTGTGACACTGGAGTTCATTTAGACAATCTGAAATAAAATTTATTAAAGTTCTTGAATTTCTGGTAATCTCTGTGGTTTCAGAAAAAAAAATAAATCTGTATTTGTATTGATACATCCTTGTATCTTTTTTATATCAGTACTGACATAATACTGTAACAGTAGTCTGTAGCATTTTCAACTGCTGACATAGAGCCTGATTCCATTTGCGTATTGCCTGAAGCTTGGTAGACACAGATCAGTACTATATGCAAAGACAACTACATAGCTGCCTGAATTAATGTGTGAGAATAAATGTGTTCTGCACTCTCTGTAAGCTGTCAAAGTAAGTATCAAGACAAAACAAGTGTGGTTTCTGAAATTGTTAATATGCCAGCATATGTACCTGTGTGAAGGAAAGAACTAATTTCTTCACCCTCCCACTGAATGATGGTTTTGATTAAGCATTCTAGCAAAATATGGTAAAATGTCCTTAAAGTAGCACCTCTTTTTCTGACTGGTTGTGAATGGTTTGAGTCTAATTGGAATACTTTAATAAGAGAAATTAGGTTATAGGCTGAGAAAGGAAAACATTGGTGATGTCTTCCTCACTCATACATTTGCTGCCCAAGACAAAAGCTAGAATGCCAACACAGATAAGACAGAGCTACTCTGGGCTGTTGGCCTCTCCCTTTCCTTGTCTTCCAGATGAATCTGTGTAACCCAACTAATGAATTCCTGATCCTAATGCCCCTGGCCGATCTTCACTGTTTAACTGGCATGTAAGACAGATCCTAGGATAAGACTGGGAGGTGGGAGGAAGGAGGAAGGGTGGTTGGGAACCCTTCTTGGGGACTCTGATCTCTGGGAGAGGTATGGTGTTTCTGTATTACCTTTTTACTGTATATATCTGTAAATATCTGTAATCTATTGTAAATATCTGCTTGTATATTGTGCTGAGCTGTAAACATAAAGCTTAATTCCTTAACATCAATCCATCTGAGTCTATTCTGGGTGATTTTGAAAGTGTTGGGGGGTGGATAACTCCCAAACTACCACACTGTGTACATGGAGTCTAATATTAACATCTTAGTGGGAAACTGTTGTTTGGAAAATATTTTTGATGGAAAACACTTAAGAAAATTTTTGCTTTAAGTGGAGAGGAAAGTGAATGTAAGTGACCATGAAATCTGACCCTTACAGAGGGAAAATTAGCAAAAAAAAAAAAAAAAAAGGCAGTTTGCCATGTTGTACAGTTTGGTTTCTACTAGTCTGAGTGTTCATCATCCCTCTAAGTCTGTATATTATTCTCAAAAATACAGGGAGAAAAGTGAAATAGACTTCAAGAAGGCATGAAGAACGGAAGAAAAAAGGTGTGGAATGTCTGTGTTGTATATGGAAAGTATTTAAACTTCCATCCTTTTTCTGAGAGTGAATATGGTTTGAGGGGTTCTTATCTCTCTATTCCTTGTTTATGTCAGGTATTGCAAGTCAGTCAGAGGTGCTCTGTGCTTGCACTATTCAAAGCATCCTCAGGCTGCTTGCATCTATAGTTTATGCTGAGTACTGATTCAGCTCTTACGATTCTTTCTGGGAAGAGCAAAAATATTGTGAGAAGGCAGTTGTGTAGGCAAGACACTGCTCTGGCATAATAACAGCTGTGTTACTGATGTGCAGGAAAACATTTCCTTTAGTTTGTTCTGTTTGGCTGGGTCTGATTTCCTTTGCTGCTGGGCTTTCCTCCTGTGTCTGTTGAAACTGGCTCCCATCACAACCCTTTGTCTAAAAAAGGCAACCAAGGGTCAACAGTGAGGTGAGAAGAAACATAAAACTTTCTCTGCATTTCTGCACTATTTCGTCTGCTTGACTGACACTCTGCTCCCTATGTATAGCTATGGGAGCTGTGTTGCCATAGAAGTTTTTCTTGAACAAACTGTTTCTCTGCTGCCATGGAAGTTTGTCTCAAACAGACAGCTTCTCTATCTATTCCCTTTTCTTTGTATTCAAACATCTGTGACAATCTACACCTGGAACAGTATGCTGCAGTTCAGATGCTGCTTGGGTGCCCATACTTGTGCCAGCTCTACAGCAGCTATATCACAACTGAGCCTGCACAAACAGAATTGGAGTCACCCAGAATACTGGGGGCTCTCACTGTTTTGTGCTATGCACAGGTGGTCCAAGAATGACTTAGTTAACTGGAGTCCCAATGCTCCTGCACCATCACAAGTGGTAGATGATTCACCCAGCTATCAAACACCATTAGGTGGGAAATAAAGGGAAATTCAGGAAAAAAAGGCTGCACTATGAGCTGTCGGTGTGCACCCACCACCAAGGGAGACAGAGAGCATGCTGGACATTGCTGAAACCAGGAGTGGTGACTCTTCTCTCCTCTTACCTCTGATCTTACATATTTTTTTTTTCCTCTAACTCTTCTCTCATATTTTCTCTCTTACATATACTAGTTAATTGCCTTACCTGCCTAAAGAACCACTGTATGATCAAAATCGTATCCATGATGCTTGTAACCGTACATTTCAAACAATTTCTAGCCATTTTGGTGTCAGTTTGGCTCACCTCCTCCTTAGGTATCACTAAAGAGCCTCCTGCAAACCCTTGCACTGGAGTCAGGTTACAACATCTAGCTGTCATCATGGGCAGGGTACCTTGAGGTGTGGAAGGATCGAGGGACTCTCTCCTGGAGGGAAAAATGGTGTTTAAAACTGAAGACACACCTGGGATTTTATGAACCCTCTGAGAGTAAATGGCTAGCCAGGATGTTGATGCCTCCCTGGAAAAGCACAAAGGTGACTGTCTTCTTCTTTTGAAGTTGCAGGGCTACAATGCTTGTCCTTTGCTGCTGGGAATGATTTGGGCAAGGATGAACTGACACAATCCTCAAGCTGTTGCAGACTGAATTACTGTAACAACGAGTGAGTGAAACTTGAGATAGGCAAAGGCAAGACAATGGTCTGGGTAGTGTTGGCTGCTGCTAAAAAGCAGGAGAGCAATAATGGGTGGTCACTAAGAAGGCTGAGTGTGAGATCCGTTCCTTGCATAGCTTGGTAAAAGCACTACAGAATCAGTTAAACTCTGTGCAAGAACGATCAGTAGAAGACCAACAAAATGATCACTCGTTGATGGCTGCACTCCAAAACTGTTTCCAGGGGGAAAGATATATGGCAGATGAGATGTGTGATTGGAGCAGACACCTCTCATGGGAATGAATCTGTAACTCCAAAAGCCCCAAAGCTATACCACCTTGAGGAAGCAGGTCAAATGAAAAAAATAAATTTTAAGGTGTGTCTCTTGGATCCTTAACCAGAATTGAAACAACTGAGGGAGGGCAGTGGGGACAGCCTCAGGTCATTGTTCAGACCATTTCCTATTCCCTACAGATCTGGCAAAGATTCAAGAGAAAAGTGCCTGTGTGCCTGGGTCAGTGTGTGTGTGTGTGTGTGTGTGTGTGTGTCTGTGTGTGTGTGTGTGTGCATCTTTGAAATGACACTGAGCATATCTGGAGAGTGTGCCTCACAGGAGGCAATTGTTGACTTGCAGTCCTAAGGGATATAGGACAGGCAAGGAATGGAGTGAGGACTAAATTTTAGGAAGGCAAACTTCCAGCTCCTTAGGGAGTTAGTTGGTAGGACCCTATGGGAAAGGATCCACAGAGGCAGGGGAGTGTAACAGATCTGGTGGATCTTTAAATACACTCCTTAGAGTGCAAGATCTCTAGATCCCTGTGCACAAGAAACCATCAATGATCCAGACAGCAATATTGAGTGCAGCCTCAGAAAATCTGCAGGTAATAGCAAGAGGAGTGATAGAGGTGATAAGACAGAAGAGTGGGATGCTGCCCAGAGGGACATGGATGGCTGGAGAAGTGGGCTGAGGGGAATGTCATGAAATTCAAGAAGGCAAATGCAAGGCCCTGCACCTAGACTGGAGCAGCCTGTGATATCACTGTGGGCTGGGGCATGACTAAGTTGAGAGCAGCTCTACAGAAAACGATGTGGGGGAATCAGTGAATGAGAAGATGGACATGAATCTATGAGCTAACAATGTGAGCTTGCAGCCCAGAAGGCAAATCACATCTTGGGCTGCATTAAAAACAAGCTCAGCTAGCAGTTCCAGAGAGGTGATTCTGCCTCTCTGCTTTGCTCTGGTGAGACCTCACCTGGAGTACTGTGTCTAGCTCTGGGGACCTCAACACAAGAATGATATGTAACTGCTGGAGCTAGTGCACAGAAGGGCCACAGAGAGGTTCAGGGGGCTGGGTCAGTTTTTCTGTAAGCACTGACTGAAGGAATTTGGCCTCTTTAGCCTGAAGAAAAGAAAGCTCTGGGGAGACCTTACAGAGCATTTCAGTATCTGAAGGGGACCTGCAGGAAGGCTGGGGAAGGACTGTTTAGAAGGGTTTGTAGCAATAGGATGAGGGATATTGGTTTTAAACTGGAGCAAAGTAGATTTAGGTTGGACAGAGGGAGAAAGTTCTTTAGGAGAGTGGTAAAATGCTGGAACAGGTTGCCTAGGGATGGGGTTCAGGCCTTGTCTCTGGAGACAGTCAAGATCAGTCTTGATGTGGCCTCAACAGCCTGATCTAGTTGGAGATGTCCATGCTCACTTCAGGGTGGTTGGACAAGATGACCTTTGAAGGTGTCTTCCAGTCCAATGCAGTCTGTGAACCTATATTGTACTCGAAGAAGATGAGGTGAGAGGATGCTGGAGGCCAAGGGTATTCTTCACTGCTGAAAGTAAAAAAGAGCCCTGGTTAACAACGCAAAGAGACACCAGTTTAAGATGGACAGGGATCTGCTAGAGTGGGTCCAGCAGAGAGCTACAAGGTTGATTAGAGGACTGGAGGGCATGACTTATGAGGAGAGGCTGAGGGACCTGGGGCTGCTTAGTCTGGGGAAGAGAAGACTGAGAGGGTATTTAATAAATGTTTACAAATATCTGAAGGCTGGCCAGGACAGGGAGGACAGGCTCTTCTCACTTGCTCCCTGTGATAGGATAAGGAGCAATGGGTGTCAGTTGGAACACAAGAGGTTCCACCTCAACACAAGGGGGAACAGTAAGGGTCCCAGAGCACTGACACAGGCTCCCCAGAGAGGTTGTGGAGTCTCCTTCTCTGGAGACTTTCAAGGCCTGTCTGGATGTGTTCCTGTGTGCTAGGTCCTTCTCTGGCAGCGGGGTTGGACTCCATGATCTCCTTGAGTCCCTTCCAACCCCTGACATCCTGTGATCCAGTTGGACTGGTGGATTAGATACGACAGAAATAAGGGATCCCTATCAAACTAAGAATCTCTTTTGGGGTTACATATTAGAGACCGTACAAAAGACTAGTTGTTTGGAGTTGATGCATGATTGGACACTGATATCAGAACAACCCACCCCCGTGCAGCATATAGCCCTTCTGGGTGTTTGAGCCCCCTGGTATGAAGACTCTCAGTTGCCTTATAACTATACAAAGGGGGCATGCTTTGGAGAATTACTCTTTCCCTCTGGGGCCGTATAGCTTGGCATGCATATGTGGTCCTGCAGGACATGGTTTAGCAGCAGGCAGGGCATTTTTGTGTAGCTGGTTGGACTCCATGACTTTGAAAGTCTTTCCCAGCCTAAATGGTTCTGCAGTTTGGTGATTCTGTAACTGTTGGACACTCTTCAGAGAGTCCCAACCTAATGCAGGATCTCATTGAACATTTTGCTTGGACCTGGAATCAAACAAAATTCCTCAGTCTGCTGTGAAAGGAATACCATTCTTCGTGGCTCCTACAAATTGCCAGAGGAATATGTTCAGTAGGATGTGTCATTGTACACAGAACAGTTGTTTCGTTGGTTGTTGACACAAAACATTTGTGACAACCTGTTAGAAAATCAAATTTCCGCGACAGAGTTCACATAGAAATCTACCAAAATAGTCATCAACAGAGATGCTTTCCTGGGAATGGGTCGTTCAGATTAGGCTTAGGGATGAAGAACAATTCAAAACCTGGTCAGGGAACTGGTTTTTCTCAAAACCAATCTTAGATGGCTCTCCAGAGATGTTGTGGAGTCTCCTTCTCTGGAGACATTCAAGGCCTGTCTGGATGCATTCCTCTGTGATCTATGCTAGACTGCATAATCCTGCTCTGGCAGGGGGGTTGGACTCAATGAACTCCTTGGGTCTCTTCCAACCCCTAACATCCTGTGATCCTGTGATGGAGTCACAGATGAGAGGTATTCTTCTGCATCCTCTGAGATCAGTAAGACCAGTTACCAAGATTTATTTTAACCAAATCTGTAATGTCACATGACCAGCTTTTGATGTAACAGTGGGAGATGACACAGTCAGGACTGAAGCAGCCCAAAATGCCAGTGTGTCCTGTGATAACTCTTCTGACCCCTTATTTTGCCCTTTATACCACCTTGACTATTACGAAGCTGAGTGCACACACAAACTTACTCTGTCCTGGTGTATACACGTATACAGGTCTCTTAGAGGAAGCTTTGGGAACAAATCCAAATTCATGTGATGCTGGTCTTTGTACACTGCATTAGAGCTCCTTAGACACAGTCCTCTCAAGGAAAGGATAGAAAAAAGTTTATTTTCCTGTGTGTGATGGTTTGGAAGTTAACTGCCCTTCCTCCCCGCTCTCCATGTTTGAATTCACCTAGACTAGACTCAGCTGGCTGGAAGTTAAGGAATGAAGCTTTATATTCACAGCTTAGCACAATATACAAGCAGATATTTACAGTATATTACAACTATTTAGAGCTATATACAGAAATATGCAAGTTAAATGTAATACCCTTCCCAGAAATCAGAGTCCCCAAGAGGGTTTCCCAACCACCCTCCTACCTTCTCTCCACCCTCTAATCTTATCCCAGAATCTACCTTATGTGCAATGTGAACAGGAAAGATATCCTGGGGGTGGGGGAGGTTAGAAGGAGAATTGATTAGTTGGGTTACACAGATCCAGCCAGAAGTCAGGGAGAGAGAGAGAGATCAGACTCCACAGACAGACAGCGACTCACTCTCTTATCTGTGTTTATGTCCTTGCTTTTATACATCTCAGTAAACCTCTAAGTGAAGTGGACATCACCATTGTTTTCTTCTCACAGCCTGGAATGTAATTTTTTTTCTGATTAAAATATTCCAATTAGACTCAAACCTGTACAGTGTAACAAAACCATCACCTTTCAGACTGGTCTGGGAGATCCACCTGAGGTGTGGCTCATGTGATCAGTAAAGATGCTTATTCGAGATCATAGAATCATAGAATCAGTCAGGGTTGGAAGGTACCACAAGGATCATCCAGTTCCAACCCCCCCTGCCATGCCCAGGGACACTCTACCCTAGATTGGGCCAGCCTGGCCTTAAACACCTGCAGGGAAGTGGCCCCAACCACCCCCCTGGGCAACCCATTCCAGGGCCTCAACACTCTCATGGTAAAGAACTTTCTCCTCCCATCCAATCTGAATCTCCCCACCTTCAGTATTGCTCCATTCTCCCTAGTCCAATCACTACCTGAGAGCCTAAAAAGTCCCTCCCCAGCTTTTTTGTAGGCCCCCTTCAGATACTGGAAGGCCAGAAGGAGGTCACCTGGGAGCCTCCTCTTCTCCAGCCTGCACAGCCCCAACTCTTCCAGTCTGTCCTCATAGCAGGAGTTCTGCATCCCTCTGATCATCCTCGTGGCCCTTCTCTGGACACACTCTAGCATGTCCACATCCCTCTTGTAATAGGGGCTCCAAACCTGGACACAGTAGATGCATGCACATACTTGGGTTATCTTTCTAAAGGAGGGAGAAATTGAGGGTGCGTGCCAATCATACCACTGCTCCTTTTACAGGCAATGCCCCTGAACTTATGCTCTGATGTGGAATGCTGGAAAAGCATTACACAGCATCACCATTTCCAGCTAATGCAAGGCCCTTTGTAAAAGGACACATTTCTCAGAATGGATTTGCCAGACAAGAATTTATTCAGCAGCACTCAAATGGGGTGTGTGTGTGTGCTCTGATGGGAACTTTTATTATCAAAACTTGTGGAAACATGCTGGGATGGTTCTGCCTTTGCTTTATCCAGACAAGGCATTCAATTATACTGGATTAAATAAAGCAGAGGCCATTCTCAGGTGCATTGAGACATTGCACTTTTTTCCTTTGCAGTCAGCTACTGATCAGCCAGCTTTAGGTATCACTGAAGAGCCTCCTGTGAACCCTTCCTTGAAGATTGGGCTACGTCAATAACCTTTGACTTACAAACTAGAAAGCATTTCCTATCTCTTGAACTATATGAAAGGATTCTGTAAAGGTTTTAGGGGTTTTGTGTGGGTTTTTTTTTAAGTTTACTTCTGGCTTTGGTTTTATTTTTTTTTCCCCCCCATCCTTATTGATGACTATTTTGATAGATTTCCATGTGAACTCTGTGACTTTCTAACAGGTTGTCACAAACATTTCATGTCAACAACCAGCAAAGTGATTCTTTATAAAATAGTTTGATGTTCCTTCTGTACAAGTAATTCATAAAAGTCTGGGAAATAATTGTAGCAGAAATAGATGTATCGTGGCAGATATAAAATGTGAAGTTTAGGAGAAAGACAGTTTGCTGGGTTGCCAGGCAAACTAAAATAAAAAAGAACCCTACCCTTATAACTGGGAAATGGAACAAGAAATAATATTCTCTTTCAAAGGCCTACAGTGGTAGCGTATTTATTATTAATTACCTATCTGAGTCTCAACACCAGAGGCATGAAACCGGAACAGACGTGTATCTGTTTGTTAAAAAGACAGCTTTGTTAAGTTCAGATTCACACAATTCACCCTGGGAACTCATGGTGTTTAGAGAGCACAAGACAAGTGAACCGGATCTTGATTTCTAGATTGATTAATATATCTTTATTCCTATATGAGATCGTAACTCCCCATATGTTTAAATCCCATGTGAAGCTGCCAGGATTTACAGGCTTTGTCAGTCTGTTTGATTATAATAGCACAACAGCATTGTGTGGGGCAAGACCGAGAAGATTCAGTTTTGATTTGATTTAGAAATCACAGATTGAAATTTACTTAGGGTGAGATTAAGCTGGCAGGTTGTTACACAGCTGAGCAAATAATTACATGTGATTTAGTTGATTAACAGAGACTCTTTTGTTTGCTGGTTACTCCTATGCAGCATATATTTTTCACATTTATTCGTGCAGTAAAATACTAAAACGAATTTTGTTGTAGAGGCTGTCCACAAGTCATCTAATTCTAATCCTGCCCAAGTCAGGGCCTTCTATACCAAGATGTTTTGGGCCTTGCCGAGTCAAGTTTGAGTATCTCCTAGGACTAAGATTTCACAGCCTCTTTTAGCCCCTGCTCCAGTGTGTGATTAGTCTCGCTGTGATTAGTGATAACTTCACCTGCAATAACTAATCAAAATTTCTTTTTTTTCCACCCCGTTTCTGCCTATTACACTCCACCCTTATAATGTGCATCTTCAGGAGGTGCTTATCTCTTTATCTCATCCCACTGGGTTGTCCCAGAGACCAAAAAAGTGCCCTTTAGACTTGTCCTCTACAAGCTAAAGACCCAGTTCTCTCAGCTTCTCTTTTCTACAGCAGGCTGGACTCTGTCCAGTAAGTAAATATACTTGCTGGAGACTGTAGAACTGTGCACAGCGTGCCAGATGCTGACACATCCATGCCAAACAGACGGGAAAGATCACATTCTTCCACCCACTGGCTAACACAACACCGTATGTGGCCCATATTGATATTATCTGTAGAATAATTTGCACAATCAATATCCTTTATTATCTGTAGTTGTGGTCACTCCCCATACATTTGTGTCAAAAAGGAGATGAAATAAAAAAAGAAAATTGGTGTTCATAGGGAGATTCCTCTGTGTAGTAGAGAAAGTGGCTTTCATCTCAGCAGTACACACAAGGGGTAGAGTCAAGATACACCCATTGAAAGTATTTTGCCATCCACACTTTTTTATGCCATGATCTTGCTCCAAATTGTCTTTCTGGCTAGGAATGCAGGCTTCATCTTCTTATCATAGCCGAATAAATCATATCTATTTTGTAAAGATCTTTTCTTAATCAGTATTGGGCAATGTATGTTTAATTGTTTTAGTGTAAAGTGTGACTACTTACACTGGGGATGAGATGAAACGGGAATAAAATTCTTAACCTTTTAGTAGCTGAAGTGTTGCTTTCCGGAAGAAAGTTCAGTCACATCAGACGTTTAATTCAGCACCTCTTCATCCCACATTCCTGTCCTGAAGAGCAGAAAAAAAAATAATGCCTGTAAGTTTCTTCAAATTAATGCATTCCATGGCTGTTTTCTCATGAAGGCCTTAGAAAATTTCCCATGTACTTTCATTCAATTGGGTTTGTCTTCTCATTCATTTTATTTTCCTGCCTTAACTCTCCATCTTAAGTAGCTTTTACTACAATTGTTACAAGTCCTTCACTGGATTAAAGTGGAAGTTATCCTATTTTGGTCTCATCCTGGTCTATGTTCATTGGACAAAACATGTCTGTTGATTAAAATCTTGCTTAAGAACTGTAAAATCTTGAGTTTTTTGTTTTAAAGGACACATTCATCATCACACCAGAAAAAATATAAGCAAAAAACCCCCTCACTTTGTTAAAAATTAACTCAAGTTGTCAGTCTAGCACTATGTTACAGCACTCAGAACTAAAATAAAGCCCCTCAAAACAGTTATAATAAACCTATCGTCACAGGCTGAAGGCATCAAACTTAGAACAAAAACCACACTGTTAATCTTTAAATTTAGTGTTGTAAAAAGAGTTTCATTCTTCAGCACAGTCGAAACAGACAAACTCAGTATTTTAGGGTGCTATACCAAAACCCATGTGTGAAAGCCTGTGAATATCCTGCTGTAAGCTCTGAGTTATGGGGAGTGAGAAACAATCTATTTTGTGAGGCTGTTAGGATGTGCAAGCTATGCACTGCTCTTTTCTTAAACAACAACGGAGTCAAACTCTTCAGCAAGCAACCTGTTTGTGTGTTTTCATTTTTCCAGCTGTCTTTAGTGTATGACATGAAGTTGCTATTAATTTAAAAATGTCACAGAATGTGGGAATGGAAGACGAACTGAGACAAGCACTTGACAACAGCTGAAATTACTACCCTGAGACAGGTGATAATTTGGTACAGCTAATTATAGTTTTTTTTTTTCCCACATGAAATAATGTCAGAAACATAATAAATTGGTTTTGCTTTGTTAAGGCTTATTTTAAAACCTGCAGTCAGTGGTGACTTTGTCATACAACCCTGATACTTGCTAAAAAACTCCCCAAAACTCCAAAAGCAGAACGAAAAAATCCAAATCAAACCAAACAACAAAACCTCCAAAAATGCAAATGAAAGGAAAGGAAACCAAACCAAAACAAACAAAAAACCAAACCAACAACAAAAAAAACCCCAAACCCCAACAAAACAACAACCCAAAAACCCCAACCCAAACCAAAAAATACCAAAGACAGTGACTGAGCATTTTTTTAGCCGTGGTTCATCCTTGACCTAACTCTGACCTTGTCACTGATGTTTAGAATTAATTCCTTGTGTTAATGGTAAATATTTCAGTTTGTTAAGCTGTCCAAACAATGTAACTTATTCTTGAGTTTGAAGGAAAGAATGGACATTATTTAGGTTTATTTTTACACACCTTTTCCACATGTATTGGGTCTAAGGGTATCTAATTTTGTACAGGTTTGTGTTTAGCAAGCTTCTGAGTATTACTGCAGCTCAAATCCCTCCCTTGTTCTTGGGGATATCTGGTGTCATGTGAATTTTTTCTACACAACCATGTATCAAGGAAGGAGCAGGGCAAAGTCTCTGCCACTTTATTCCTGAGGATGCTGGAATGAGAGTCTCTCACTTTTCCCTAGAAAAGTACTCTGTTACATATGGCTTGAGGACCTCCATTACAGCACCATATGACTTAAGGACCTTCATTATCTTTTTGCTGTTTAGATGAGCTTGAATGACTTCATATACCCAGAAGTTAGTGGTTGGCAGACAGACAACATGCATACAAACACCTAAAGAATTAACAGTAAAAAAAATTGTCACTTTATTGTTGCAGAATATTTCTGAGAAGCAGCATTAGAGCAGTGAACAACCCACTGCCAGGAGTATGTTTGAAAGAGAAGCACAGCGGAACGCCTGTGAAGTGAAAGTGCAGCCGGAAACAGGCGGAAGGAAAACAAAGATGCAGAGGAAGGAAGGAAGGTGCCTGCTAACTAGAAGTTTCTCGGAGAACTGCAAACTCATTGTTGTTGTATCAGTAGGCAATTACTGTATTACGCATATGATCCCCTTTACCAATTACCTTGGAGTATTTGATAATGCCCCCCGCCAGATGGCAGAGTAGAAAAGGAGCTGTAGGATCGCTAATAAATTGGAGTTTGCTCTATCACTCATATTGGGTCGGCTGCTTACCTCCCCCGCGCCAGCACTTTATGACTCTTATAAACTTCACGTTAGTATTTTCTTTCTTCTCTAGTACGCCCAGAATCTATGAAAGCTTCTCTGAAAATCCTAGATTACCTCTCCAACTCTTCTCACTTAAATTTGCAATCCATCTGCCTGGAGATACCCAGCTGTATAAAATTTTGCATGCGTTTTAGTTTTCAAAGCATTAAGCCTCCTGGTAGCAAGATTCATATAATTGATCCAATACTTAAGTCTCAGTTCTCTCTGCTTTATACAAATGCAGGGAATTATTTGCTAAAAAAATGCATGTCAACTGACCTTTTTTTTCTTCTCTGCTTTAAATGTCTGCTAGCTTTGTTATAGATCATTCTGGATGATTGATCACTTTAGACTTTTGTGTCTTTGAGCTGTGCTATTTCAGAGCTCTAGAGTACTTCCAATTACTATAATTGAATAGTAAATGTTCATATCAGACTATTTGAACAAACAGCCAGAAAAACTGTCAGAAATGAAAGACAAGCCCTCAAAATAATGTTCTATTTCTGTTTAACATCATCTGAGTACCTGGGTTAATGTTATGAGTACTGTCAGAATATTGATTAGTATTAAAAAAAATCATTTAATTGATGTTTCTTACAATTATTTTAGGCTTTATCTAGTACTTTAGTATTGTTTCTGAATTTTCCTCTGGTAATTCCAGCAAGAAAAAGTGTTATGAGGTGTAAGTGTAACAAGTATTATGCAGTAAAATATTGCAAGAATCATATTGAAACCATTATTTTCTTCTCTAAAGTGATCTTCTAGCAAACAAACATCCTTTGATATGCTTTAAGCTTGATATTGGTATAGTTGCATATCTTCTATAGTTTGCAGAGTAGTGTCAATATCTGTATAATTTTAAGTTCCTTGTATTTTTTAATTTATGATTTTATGCTGCATTGGAAACTGGTTGTGATGGGTTGGGAGTTGCCTGCCCCCCACACACAATGAATTCACCCAGACTAGACTCAGATGGCTGGAAGTTAAGGAATGAAACTTTATATTCACAGATTAGCACAATTTGCAAGCAGATATTTACAATATATCACAAATATTTACAGCTATATACAAGTTAAAAGTAATACAGAAACACAATACACCTTCCAGAAATCAGAGTTTCCCAGGAGGGGCTCCCAGCCACCTTCCACCTTCTTTCCATGTCCCTTTATTATCCCAGCAGCTGCCTTATGTGCAAGGTGAATTGGAAGGATCGGCCAGAGGAGTTAGAAGCAGAATTGATTAGTTGGATTACACAGACCCAGCTAGAAGCCAGGGAGAGAGAGATCAGACTCTGCAGACAGACAGCAACTCACTCTCTTATCTATGTTTATGTCGTTGTTTTTATCCATCTCAGCAAACCTCTGAGTGAAGTAGATGTCACCATTGTTTTCTTTACACAGCCTATAATCTAATTCTTCTTGTTAAAATATTCCTATTACCTTCAAATCAGCACACTGGCCTATGTGTAATGTTTTTTGGTACTCAAGAAATCACACACACATACCTACATCACAGATTTATTACTGAATCAGCAAGTCATGATTTCATGTCTCTTGTACCAGAGCAAATTTTTTTAAGGGTGAGATGGTTCTCTGGAGCCTGCTATTTTTTATCTAGTGTGTTGGTTTGAGCTAATTGGAGGATATGAGTGAGAAATTAGACTACTGGCTGAGAGAGATAAACACAGTGTCACTTCACCGAGTTTTACTNGATAAACACAGTGTGCCACTTCACCGAGTTTTACTGAGGAAAGAAAAAAAGGTTGTTTTAAGAATTGTTCTCAAAACAACCAGATTAGCAGTATGCTTCTGTCTGTGCTGGCTGCAGCTGCTTTCTCCTTTGTCTCTCTGTCTTGGTAGCTAATTCAGAGTAAAACTACTAACTCTTTCCTATTACTAACCCCCCTGGACAATCTATTTCAGTTTATCTCCAGCATCAACAGGTGGTGAGATAAGACCAGGAGGGATGCGGTGTCTGTATTACCTTTTCACTGTATATATCTGTAAATATCTGTAATATCTTGTAAATATTTGCTTGTATATTTTGCATTGCTGTAAATATAAAGCTTCATTTATTACCTTCCAGTGTTTTTCTGAGTTTTAGCCGGGGTTTATAAAGGTGGGGGACAGGTAACTGCAAACCCACTACATCTAGTTTCTAAATCCTTTCAAGCTTCTTGTAATTGTGGCCTTGATTACTTTAGACTGGATAGGAAGAATTTTTTTTATAATGAGGATGTTGGAACACTGACATAGGTTACTTCAAGATGTCATAAATTTCCTACAGCTGGCAAAATTTCATGTCAGGTTGGATTGGACTCTGAAGACCCTGATCTAGTTAAAGATGTTCCTGCTCACTGCAATGAAGTTGGGCTAGACAATCTGCAGAGGTCCCTTCAGACTCAAAGCATTCCATGATCCTTACTTCTTTTTGAATGATCAATATTTTCATTAGATAACTACTGTGTAAAAAACAATAGTCTCATAAAGCTACAAAGATGTCTATCTTGTGATATTTTGATATATTTTGAGTTGTGTCTCCCAGTCAGAAATATTCCAGGATTTCTGTCTTTCCAATGACATGGTGTAATGGTAAGATAAGAGTGCAAGATGGTATTTTAAAAATTAATGCAGTTTATTAATTTTACTATTGAGGAACTGGCTACCAACCCGTATTTTAAATAATAATCAGTTCTTCACACAGTCATGAAAACTTTACACAGAGGGAGATAAACAGAGAGTCTGGAACACTTAAGAAGCATAACCAGCAGCATTATAACAAATATTAAACTGAAAAAAGATTCTTAGTTCCTTTATACCTCTTGCCCACCAGGTTACTTGAGAATCTCCTCTCTGCTCCTAAGACAGAAGTTACTGAGATTCAACTAAGAATTTACAGAATTTTGCTAGATATTTGCTAGGAAGCTTTTGAGTGTTTACTCACAAGGTGGTGTCTCTGGGTCTCCAGGGATGCATTACAGTATCAGTCAGTGCCCAGAGCACGTAGAGGAGTTGCTGTTGGTGATTTCAAACCCGTTAGAAGCTTTGGAGTTCCCCCTGACTCTTTTTGCAGGAAGCTAAGGGTATAGCGCAGTCTCTGACCTGGTTCATCTTGACTCCTGAGAGATGGAAATTTGCAGAGGGGCAGACAGGATGTGATGAGGCAGCAACACCAAGAGCACGCTGAGGCAGAAGAAACAATGGCAGTAGCAGCAGGTACAAATATAACAGCAAAGCCCTTTGTGTTACCTGCTTATCTCCTTTTATCAATGTAAACCCAAGACTAATGGGTTTTTGGACACAGAATAGCCAATTAAGATGGCAGTTAGCCAAGCTAAACCATATTAGGTGAAACCAGAGCTTCTGTTTTCCTTTCCTGTGGTTGCTTACCCCCAGCACAAAAGAGGGAGAGCAGGGGAACATGTCTGGGCAAGCCAGGACACGTTCAGCCCTATTTAGACCCACCACGACACATGGGCAAACTAAAATTTCAGAAAGTTAGCTTTTATAATATTTGCTCCGCAATAGCAAAATTGGTTTTGGATTTTTTTTTTTAATGTTGCTAATTTGTGGCTTAAATCCTTCAATTGCCAAAGAAAAGTAGAAATCCAGTCTCGTTGGTTTAAAGAAAAATCACAATGCCTTTGTCTATCCCTTTTGTCTTTTACTGCTGACAGAATGAAGCTCTCAAATGAATTGGAGAAAGAACAGAATTATATTTCGGATAGAGAGATACATAAAGAAAGTTGCAGAGCAGATACAGAAATCATAGCAAAACCCTTGAATTTTTTCCCCCCATCCCAAAACTAAACCTATAATCCCCAGTGCTCCAATCCTCCCCCACAATGTCTCTGCCATCCATAGGCCCCAAAACAGGCTTACTCCTTGCATGTTTACCCAATAACAGCTCCAGTCCAGACATGACTGGAGAGGGAGGAAAGGAGAATGAGCTGGCCTTGCTGTGAGCTTATAAAGGGATAGCAGAATTATGGAATTGAATAACATTTTCTTCTAGTCCCTAGAAGAGTTTTAACCCTGTAATTCCCAACCTGGGACACCTTTCTTCTTCAAAGGAGATATATTCAGAATAATGTTCAGAGTCCATAGTAGCAGGCGGGTTTGTGATGTTTGTCAAAATGAGAAGCAATGCCTACACTGACTACAATATAGAGATTTAGAACCATTTATCTTGTGCTGTCTTTTCTGTGATTGTGAAACATTGTGTACACTTCCTACATACTACAATTATTCAGTAATATATGTTCCTGAGACGTTTCAGCTCCTCTTTTTTGTTTTTTTTTGCATTTTTCCTTCCTTCCACGTGCTTTTCACTTTCACAAGGTTTTTACATTTTAAACTAGTTGAAAACTGTTTTTTGGGAGGAGTTGTGAGAAAAGATTTCACATGTTGTGGTAATTTAGGCCCATGTAGCTACTCACAGAGTTGCCCACTATCACTCTCCCTGTGTCCTCACTGGGATGGAAAGGAAAATTGGGAGAAAAAAGCAAAACCCTGAGAGCTGTGATAGGGAGAATTTAATAGAACAGCACAGAGATACAATGCACTAATGACATAGTACATAAAGTGAGTGATAAAAAACACAGCACTGATGGCAAACCTGCCTGATTCTGCCCTGTTGCACTAGGTCACAGCCACCAGTGAAACACACTTGTTTACCTATCCCAGCTAGCCCTCCGCATATACAGCGGGCATGATGTCAGTATAGTATCAAATGCTCCACTGGTCATTTCAGCTCCCTGTCTTGGCTGTGGTAACTGAGGAGTGTAATTAATTAATGCAAGATTATATTTTTCAAAATTAATATTGTTTATTAATTTTTATATTCAAGCTTCTCACCACCCCCAATAAATAATTTTAATAATAACAGTTCATTTGCAACGGTCATGGAACACATTACATAAATGAATAACTAAGCTAGTATTAACTATCAATATATAAATGTTTAAATCCAATTGAACTCAAAGAAATTGGAAGAGAAAATTTCTTGTGGTTAATTACTGTACTTGCCCACTAGATGGGCTCAGGGCCTTTCTGATAATGGCACAAGTTAGGTAAATGACAAAAGCTTAAGGTATTTACTCACAAATACTATTTCTCGACTTGCGGGGCTAATAAAATTGAGACAATACCCAAAACGCTTGCAGGGAGTTCTGTCGGTTGCCTTTGTGGCCTCTCTGGCTGCTAAGACTTATGATTCACCTCAGGTTCCACAGCACACTGAGTAGAGAGAGCAGACAATCACTGACCTGGTCCTGGCTTTCTCTGGATGATCTGTATGACTCCAGGCCTTCTCGTCTTAGGAGATGCAGGAAGGATGTCTTGCAATGTAGTCTCAGAAGGTGTGTCATGCTGGCTGCTGGCTATGAAGCTATAGTGTGAAGGCAATTAAAGCTGTTCTTACTAAACATGAAGCAGTTTCCAGGCTGAGTTATAGCTTAGCAAAGAATTATGCTATAAAGCAATAAGGCATTATCATTGCCAGTAGGCAGCAGGCACAGATACAGCAGTAGAGCTCAGAATAACAGAAAAGCATGGAACAACGGTAAAGCATGTTGTTACCTGCTTATCTGGTTTTATATCAATGCCTGAGACTGATGGGCCTTTGGATATAGCTTATCCAATCAGCATGGCAGTAAGCCAATCTTGACTGTATTTGCATGAAGCCACAAAAACAACCATATTAGGGAGAGAGCATAGGTCTAGCACAGGCTTAGCACAGGACAAGTGGATGTAATTTGTTTACCAGGATACCAGTAGGAACAAAACAAGTTTGGGTAAGCCAGAGTCCTCAGACTCCATGGCTCCAGGTCTTTTGTCCTTTTTCCTGCGGTTGCCTCTTCTCGAAAGAGAAGGAAGGAGAGCAGGAAAACATGTCTGGACCAGCCTGTTTTGACCCTTCAGGTCTCCATGACAGCTGTGACCTCCTTCTAATTTCTTATGGGGAAAAAAACAAACCAAACCAAACCAACCAAACAAAACATCTCCAAACAACAACAACAACAAAACCCAAACAAAACCGAAACAAACCTACCAACCAACCAAAACCACCAGAAACCAAAGCAACCAAACAAAAAAACCCACTTAACTCTGTCCTAGCCAAGTGTCCTTGGATGGGAACTATAGGTTTAAAAAATCCTCTAGGGATTAGAAAATTGTTATTTAATCCTATAACTTTGCCATCTCTTTACAAGGTCATGGTGAGGCCAGCTTGCTCTCCTTTCCTCTGCCTCCAGCCTTGCTGTGTTTGGTGGGACCTACTTTATTGGGACAAACATGTAAGGAGTAGGCCTCTTTTGGGGCCTCCAGTGTCTTTTGTTAAGACCTATGGATGGCAGAGGCTTAGAAATTTAGTTTTTGGGTTGGAGGAAAATTCAAAGAGGTCTCTATGGATTTTGTATCTGCTTTGTAATTTCTATCTGTATCTCTCCTTTCAGATATAATACTGTTTTCACTCCAATTCATTTGAAGGTCTCATTCTGCTGGCTCTTTAAAAAACACGACACCAAGCCCAGGACACACTTGAACCACAATATTCCTCTGAAACACTTGAATATTCATTCTAAATTTACTTTATAATATTTGTGAAATCTGGAGTAATTCCTGCTGAGATGTCCCTCACAGAGAACAGAGTATCAAACAGCATTGTTACTGGAAAGCTGAGGCACCTGAGGAATGCAAAAGAATGACTGTCTAATAAATAAGTAATGTTTATTTAATGTTTTGATATCTGGAACTTGATGCCTACTTGTTTTGAGAGTGGTGATGATCATTGCTACATAGGTTGAGAAGAATCATGGAATGGTTAAAGTTGGAGGTAATGTCAAAGATCATCCAGTTCAAACCACTAGAAGAGGTCACTCAAGGCCTCATCCAGCCTGGCCTTCAACACCTCCAGGGACAGTGCAGCCACAATCTCCCTGGACAACCTGTTCCAGTATCTTACCACCCTCACTGGAAAGAACTTCCTCTTAACATCTTGTTTAAATCTCCCCTCTGCCAGTTTAAACCCATTACCCCTCATCCTGCCATTGCAAGACCTTGTCAATAGTCCCTCCCCAGCCTTCCTGTAGGCCTTTTTCAGATCCTGAAAGGCTACTCTATGGTCTTCTGGAAGGCTTCTCTTCTCCAGGCTGCAGGGCCCCACTTCGTGTAGCCTGTCCTCATAGCAGAGGTGCTCTAGCTCTCTGATCACCTTCGTGGCCTCCTCTGGACTTGCTCCAACAGTTCCATGTTCTTCTTGTGTTGGGTGCTCCAGAACTGCACACAGTACTCCAGGTGGGGTCTGAGGAGAGCAGAGTAAAGGGGTAGAATCCCCTCCCTTGCCCTGCTGTTGGTGTTTCTCTTGATGCAGCACAGGACACAGTTGGCTGTCTGGGCTGCGTGCGTGCACTGCAAGCTCATGTTGAGCTTTTCATTATGAATAACCAATTTACTTTTATTTTTTAGATATAGATTCAGTTTTCCGTGGCTAACAGCAGTCATACTGCTAGTGAAGGTATAATCTTAAAAGATGATTAACTGAATGAGCACTGAGGGAATCAAATTATTTTCCCAATGCTTTTATTTCTTCATCTTCAGCATTCAATATTTATAAAATTAATTTATTACTTACACCTTAAAGATTCTCTGCTTCCCAGACATCTAATCTGAGTTTAGGATTTTCAAATTTGTATAAAGCTTTTTTTTTTTTCTGAACTGGCAAAAGCATTATCATTAATTCCTCTCATAAAAATCTGGAACGCTAGTGTGAGCCTTAAAATTTATATACCCTATCCTATTTTTATCAGAAAAATATGTGACAGCAGAAACATACTGGGCACTTGCACAATAATATGTGAGCTTGATTGAGGAAGTGAATGCTGAACTCTGCGTTCTCTGGAAAGTGCTTGCTGTATTTTGCTTGGTGAATGGAGATAATAGCAACACAGCCATGCATTTACAATCATCCTTTTTCTATGCATGGCTTTGTGCATATGTGCCCTATGTGCAGAACGGGTGTGCTATCCTCACTTGATTTGCAGTCTTTCAGCTCTTTACCTATTTTCCTACTTTATTGTTTTATGGTAAAGAAGATGTGAGAATACTGATGCCTACAAACTTCCAAAACTGAGTGACTGTGTTCTGCTTGTTGTTTTCCCACCCTGTGAAGGAACCACATCCCTGTAGGAAGTAAATGCTTTCCTGCTAGCACTCTGATGGCAGCTTGTGAGACCTTGAGTGTTTTGGTTGTCTCAAATAGTACAAATGAAGGGTGGGTGTGCACATGGTGCTCTGCACAGCTCTGGGGGCACTTCCCTACACTGTGCTCCCTGTGAGGAGGGTGAGGGAAAAATGGAGGACTTCTGAGCAACATGGGGGAGCAGGTGGCTGGAGGAAGCCATGCTGGCTTGCCCCTGCCTCCCTCTGCTATGCACTGCCTATGCTGCATGGCCACACACTGCTCTGCTCTCACTGCTGCCTGCATGCCTAGAGGTCTTTGTGGCAAGCAGTCTGTACTGTCAGACCTGTGTTGCTCCATTTACACCACTGTCTATGTCCTGGAGAAAAGCCACGTGGCACAGCCCTGTGTCCCTGCCACCACTCTTTGCACTCTGTGTGCCTGCTGCCAAGAAACTTGAAACCGCTCCTGTGACAATTCCAGGATTTTAAGCCAGGGATTGATGATATACCTTTTATTTAATATATATTTTCCTCACTGCTTTTCCTTCCCATTCTAACTCTGCTCTGGTCAAATATAATAAACCCACTTCATCAGCTCCTTGGCATTTTTTGGCATTTCTTTACTCCCAGGGAATTATTGAACCTTAGCATGATCCCTCATTTCTTGCTGACCAAGGCTGGTACAGGATAGATGGGTTCTGACATTAATTGGTGTCATGGACAGGATGCTGTTGCTATAGTAAAGCAGCTGTTCAAACCAGGCCTATTAAGTTTTTTTCCCTGGTAAAGTGATACCAGAGGAGAAGGAAAAGAGTCCCCTGCACCTTTTATGTCTTACTTGCAGTTTTGACAGTTTTGGCTTGCAATCCCCATGGAGGGGGTTTGGCAACTTTGGTTTGCATCTCTCACCAAGAGGGTTTGGCAGTTTTATTTTTGGCTCCCCTGTAGGTGCTTGAGGAAACAAATTTGCTGAGTCTGAGTTTCCCTAGCAATTGGGTATCACTCCCCTGGTTCAACTTGAATTCAATTCCCTTCTCTTGTTAGAAATATTGGAGGCAGTGCCATTTGTTGGTTTAGGTGCATTGCTGAAGGCAGCACAGAAACACAAACAATTGGAGATCAAACCGAGCAAGAAAAGAAAAGAGTATTACAGGAATTGGTTGAGGACTTGCACATGAAACTGGAAGCTGAGTGGAAAAAACAGCTGAAACAAGATTGGAGGCTGAGCAAGAGAGACCATTGGGAGCCAAAAATGAATTGGGAGCCGAGCAAGAGAAGCGGCTGTGAACCAAAATAGAATTGAGGGCTGAGTGAGAAAAACATCTGTGAGCTGAAATGACTACAGGCAGCCTACAGAGCCAGCTATGCAGTACTTTTGTTATGGAAGGAGAGCTAGGGAGAGAACTGTTCGAGTCGCAAAGAGAGGGCTTTGAGAGTGACTGTGGATTGGATATTACAGGTAGAGCATGATTTAGTCATTCAGGAAGAGGCTTGTCATTCCTGGACTGGATTGGAAAAGGCACAACCTAAGCAGGCAGATAGCATTACTCCTCAGCTTTGTCCACTGTGCTGGTTTAAATTAATTGGAGGATTTGAATATGAAATTAGACTATAGGCTGAGAAAGAAAAACACTGACGATGCTACTTCACTCAGATTTTCTGGAAAAAAAAGATGTTTAAGAGTTGTAACCCAAACATAGATAAGACCGACTGCTTTGGGCTGCAGCTGCTGCTGCATGGCTCTTTCTCTCTCTCTCTGTTCTTCTTAGCTGGATCCGGATAATTTCACTAACTTCTTTCCTGCTGCTAATCCCCCTGGCCAATCTACCTTCATTTATCGGCTGCATAAGACAGATGGTGAGACAAGATTGGGAAGGGGGAAAGGTGGTAGGGTGGTTAGAACCCCTTCTTAGTGATTCTGATCTCTGGGAGGGCTGTGGTATTCCTGTATTACCTTTTTACTGTATATATCTGTAAATGTCTGCCTGTATATTGTGCAAAGCTGTAAATATAAAGCTTCATTTATTAACTTCCAGCCCACTGAGTCTTAGCCTGGGTTATTTCAAAGTGTGTGTGAGGGGCAGGGAGCTGCCGAACCACCACGTCCACTTATAAAAACTGAATTCCAGTAATGAGGTTGTGCTGGAGGTTGTGGCCAGGGAGATACCCTGTAGTGCAACTTAAATGGTAAAACTACAAAAGGAATATAGCCAGCTCCTCTGGGAGTCTAGGGCTGATGGAATGAAGAAGGAGAAAAGGGGTGAAGCTGACACAGCCCTGAGCAAACGGTAGGTATCTGCAGCTTCCTCAAGCCAGCAAGCATATGAGCGTCATACAATAGGCCACCTGTGAGTTTTTGGAAAGCAAACAACGTTTTGAAAGAATAGACACAACCACATCTCAGCAGATAATCTCCAGGGAAGTGATGCAAGGCGTTCAGTCTTACTAGGATACAGTGAAGGTTGCAGATGAGACTACAGTTGGCAAGGAGGGATAGGGGATGAATGTCCGTGTGAGTGGAGATCCTGCAAAAGCATCTGGACTTGCACTGGATGGCCAGGATGTGGTGGCTGCTGCTGCAAAAGGGACTGTTCTGAGACTGAGCAGAGCCCTGTGGAAGACATAAAGAAACAGGCTGCAATTACAGCACAGCTGGGAGGAAGGTTTATCAACCCCCTTGAAAAGTTTCCAGGACCAGAATGCAAGCTCTGGAGAGAGGGCCTTGGTATAAGGAGATACCCAAAGAGGTGGTGGATGGCTTCCTCCTCCTAATTTGGAGTTGTTAATGAGGATGTGGAAGAGACAAGACAAGGATTTAGGGAAAATTGCGCTAACATCCCCTCACAATGAGGATAAGTCAGCACAAGCCCATCCCCACTAAACAAGTCAGGGGGTTGGGCAATGGATTAATTTTGGAAGACTCAATGAAAACTCCAAAGGACGACTGCCTGAGTTGGGACAGATTATCTTAACATTCAAAACTAGCATGAATATATATGCCTAGGTAGCCACTGATACCCACAGCAAGGAACACAGAATTGATATTCATTGGATTGTTTCCTATGTTTAGGACTGGTCCAAGGAGAAGCCAAGTTTTTTTTTTTTCTTCCCCTTGCAGGAAAAGAGGATCAGCATTTGCCAGTGTGATAGTTATGTTCCTAACTTGTTAAAAAAATTACTTTTATATTTTTTGGTTATTGGCTGTGCACATTTCTACAGAGGTTTGGGGTATTAATTGGGCAAGGCAGGAATTATAAAAATGCAATTATTTTTATTTTCCTGAAAACCCCACCCCCAAACTATATACAGTGCTATTTCATGTTTATTTACAGATTCTAATTTGGTTGGGAATTCTTCACAGGATATTATGGGCCAATTTAGAGGCTAAGGAAAATGGAAAAGGATAAGCTATGAACAGAGCTTTATCCCACTATAAATCAGGCTGAGCAGAGAATCAAAGGGAATCAGTTTTTACTCATGGCCATGAGATAGGAAATTGACAATGATCCTTTGCTGGATTTCTCTGTGGCTTGGCTCCCTTCTGATGATGCAAGCAATATCCAATTGTGGATCCAAATGGCAAAAGCCCAAGGTGAATGGAAAGACCCACCAAAGTCAAAGGTGTCTCAGATACAGCTTCTACAAGTGGGATTATTGTGGAAGCAGTGCTGCTTCAGCAGCACAGCGGTGGAAGCCAAATTGCTGGCATCTTCCCCAGCTCAGAGTAGCAGCAGGAAATTGAGCTGCATGGTGCAGTCTGAGGTAAGCAGGGTCTGGGTACCACTGGTGTCTCTCTCTCAGATGGATCTAAAGATTTGCTGAGCTTGCAGATTTGTGCAGAATGGTGAAGAAGTGAGGGACAGTCTGAAACCAAGGACAGTACAAGATGGGAGCTATGCAAAGTGGGAGCTGTGCAAAGCAGGAGCCATTCAAAGTGGAGAAGGTCCAAAGACAGGAACACTGTAAAGCCAGACCTCTGCAAAAGTGGGGACTCTGTCAAGGCAGGAACACTGTAAGATGGGAACACCATGCCTTTTTCCTCACTCTATTTAAGCTATTTCTAGACCTAGTGTCCACTTGCCATACATACTGGGCATGAAGAACCCAGCCTGATCCCAGCGCAGGCTTCCACATGAATCAGTACATGTTTGGAAATGGCACCTTTCGCTGTTCCCCTTTCAAGCTGGCAGAGGTGGGGAAAAGCAGTTTTTGGAGCCTTCTTGCCCCATTCAAACCTCCCAGAGATGGAGAGAGGGAGAAGAAGCAATTTGGAGTGTTCCACAACACACATGTTAATTGTTTAAATTGCTGGTCTTGGGGAACCTTTCTCCTTGTCCTTATTTCAAACCTTGCCTAGCAACTAGTTAAGGTTTTTAGTGTTGCTTGAAAAGTTATTATTTGCTTGTGTCACCTCTACAACAGATCTCAACAGAAATTGGAACACCAAAAATGTTCAGTGGGGATATTCCTTACTGAATTCAGTGCCACTCACTAAACAATTTGGACAAAGCCCTCCATGTCATGCGAGGAGGCCTTACCTCTAGTGATAAGGCTGAGCTGAGTTGAAAAGAAATCTCCAACCAGACCTCCACATTGTCCCAGAAGGACTGGTTCAAAAGATTGACACTAGCACTACAGGTTGCCTTGGAAGATCTTTGAAATTCGGGGGATGCGGAAGATGGCTTTATGTGAATGGTATTATTTTTGTTCACTAAATTCAAATTGCTTTCTTCTCTCTCTTTTCTATCTTCTCTCTCTTCTTGTACACTGTGTTCATATCGCCACTGAAGCAAGAGCACACTCAGTGTATGAACCTGGGGGTGGAATGAAGATGATCAGAGGGCTGGAGCACCTCTGCTATGAGGACAGGCTCATTGAGTTGGGGCTTTTCAGCCTGGAGAAGAGAAGGCTTCCAGGAGACCTTATAGTAACCGTCTAGTATCTGAAGGGGGCCTACAGGAAGGCTGGGGAGGGACTATTCACAAGGTCTTGTAATGACAGGATGAGGGGAATGGGTTCAAATTGGTGGAGGGGAGATTTGAACGGGATGTTAGGAGGAAGTTCTTCACAGTGAAGGTGGCGAGGCACTGGAACAGGTTGCCCAGGGAGGTCGTGTCTGCTCCCTCCCTGGATGTGTTCAAGGCCAGGCTGGATGAGGTCTTGAGCATCCTGATCTAGTGGGAGGTGTCCCTGCCTACAGTGGTGGGTTGGAACTGGATGATCTTTGAGGTCTCTTCCAACCTAAACCATTCTATGATTCTATGATTCTATGAATGTGAGACCTCAAGTGCTTTGGTTGTCTCAAACAATGCCACTGAAAGGCAGGTGTGCACATGGCACTCTGCACGGATCTGAGGGTGTTGTCCTTCCCATTGTCAGCCATGCTGGGAGTGTGAGGAAAACAGAGGACTTCCAGGGAAGCACGAGAGAGCAGGGGAGCTAGAGAAAGGCACGTTAGTCTGCTCCCCTCTACACTCTGCACTGCCTACTCTGCACAGCCTTGTGCTGCTCTATTCCCACCACCACCTGCATGCCTAGAGGGTGTCGTGGCAGCCACCCTGTACCATCAGTCCTCTGTTGCTCCATTCCCACTGCTGCCTGAGACCCAGAGAAAAAACCTGTGGTGTGACCCCACTTCATGCAGTCTGGAGAAGACTATGTGGCACAACTGTGCACCCCACTGCTGTTCCTTGCAGTGAATGCGCCTGCTGCCAAGAGACTTGGAACTGTTCCTGAGATGATTCCAAGATTTCAAGCCAGGGAATGGGGATATCACTTCTCTTTGATACATATTTTCCTGCTGCTTTTCTTTCCCATTCTCCCTTTGCCCTGGTCCAATATAATAAACCCACTTATCATCTGTCTGACATTGCTTCACCTTTATTTATTCCAAGGCAACCATGTGAACCTTAGCAGGATTCCCCACCTATTGCCAGGGGTTGATACAGGATAATTGGTCACAACACAGTGTTAAGGATGGGTTTGAATCTGGGTTAAATGTGAATTGTAACCGGTATAAAAATAAGCAGTTTATTCAATATATAAAGAAAAATTCCCCTAAACTTATTTACAATTAACACCCACAGACTCTGTTATGTAGTGGGTAAAACTATCTTTGCAGAATGTATATAGAGTCAGATTGATTTAAATGACTTTAGGACAGGTTTTAGAAAATTTAAACAACTGGAGAGAAAGAGTCTTGCAGCACAAAATGCCATTGAAAGGTTAAATGTAAACTTCCACAAACTTTAGAAAAGGGATTTAGTTTACTCACTGATCAGAGTCTCAGTATTTGTAATCCAAAAGTACGTGTTGAAGCATAAAACAGATAAAACACAGCCCTAGCCACGGTGGCCTTCCACGTGGTGATGGGGCGGGGGCTGGGGGGTGGGGTGAGTGGCTTGCTACTTGTGTAGTTCAAATTGAGTAGGTTGTCTGAGAAGATCCACGGACGTAAGGGAAATCCTCTGTGATTCTCAGGAAGCACTCAGAGTGGGCGAAACAGGATCCAGATTTACAGGCTAGAGCAGTCTGACTGGGTGCTGTGTTTAGCAAAGGATTCGGCCCTCATTGCTACCATTGCTAGGTTGTTACTATACTCAGGCTCAGATGAGCTCAGGTGGGTAGCTGTATACTGAGTGGAGCAAGTAACTTCAGCCCCATGGCTCAGTCTGAAAGATGGGCAGGGTCAGCATCTTCCATTCATGGGAGAAACAGGATAGGCAGCAAGCAGCAGTGGCAGCAGCAGCAAACAAACAAGTTGGCCAAATTTTAAGCATTTTGGCAAATGGTATTGGTCTTTGACCAATAGGAACAGATAAGACCCACCCCTAGAACCAATCCCAGGTTATTTCACAAAAAAAGGGAGATGCAAGTTGTCTAGCATCTGTGACCTGTGTTTACTAAAAACAAAGCAGGGTGCAAAATAAGCCTACATATGGTGTCTATGTGGCAGACTGAGAGACACCAAAGCGTTTGTCTGCTGTCCCTTTTCTTCCACGTGGGAAGAAGGGGAGTGAGGGGGTTAGCAAGGTGAGTATTCAGATAGGTGTTTAGGACATGTAGAGACACGTCTTGGATATGTATTTTGGGTATAATTTGGACTTTCCACCACACCCAGCTCCCTTCCCCTCATTCCTATTTTTGCACATAAGTCTTTATGCTACCTGTATGTCATCAGGACAGATTTCACACTATTGGGGATCTCATTTTCTACTGTCACTGTGAGTTCATACATCTGGCCATTGTGGTTGTCATTTCAAAAGATGAGTAATGTAACATGTATGGGCACTACACCATTGCTGCATTAGTCCAGATAAAAAATTGGTGTGTTGTTAATTTGTTTTCCACCTGTTCTAGTGGGAGGTGTCCCTGCCTATGGCAGTGGGTTGGAACTAGATGATATTTGAGGTCCCTTCTATGATTCTATGACTAAAAGGAAAAAAAACCACAGACTATTGAACCTTTTTGAACACACTACATGGAAATATATATATATATGTATATATATATATATATAAGAATATGCTACAAGAAATGATGCATGAAAGAAGGAAAAACAGCTACTTGACACAGATTTCTTTTTCATAAAGACACAAGTGAAAATCTAACTTATACAGATGCATTAATTTCTATGAAGTTACAGGGCTTAATTTTGGTAAATCAGTGCCACTATCTGCATAAAGACCATTTGTTGCTTAGATGTAGCATATTTCGATTTTTGTTTTTAGGGTTTAACTTTCAGTAGTGTCCTTTTAAATGCTCTCTTTTTGTTGTCTGGCATACTTTAATTGCTATGCTGCAGAACTTCAGTTTTAACAGTTATTCATGATTTTCTGCTGTGGTTAAATGCTGAACATTAGAAATTGCCTGCAGAGAGAATTAGAGGGTGTAAGTGCGATTGTCTGAGTCATGTAAATGCCAAAAGCTTTTTGTGACATTTTTCAGATTTTAAAAATGGAAATATGTTATTTGCACATTGGCTCCTGACAGAGCATGACACACTGCAGACTTGTGGTGAGTTTTAAGTTTATGCTGTAGGCCATTAAGGGCTGTGTATATGAGAACTGCATGCTTCTAGGAAGAAAGACAATGAGCTGCTTTCTGCATGGGCATCTCTTGTTGATGAGCCACAGGAACTGTATCAGTTCAATGAAAGCTAATGAGATTTACGGACTTGCTGGAGCCTGTTATCCAGAGTCAAACTTTATGGAGTTGAATTCAAACTTGATCTAACTTTTGTCTTTTCTCCCAGATGCTTTTCAGCATACTTGTATTTGCCAGTAAAATATTAATGCTGTCCAGTGCAGGCAGTACGTAAAGACAGAAATTTGAGCTGAATTGTGTATCAAGTTTGTTAAAAGGAGCACCGTTCTCATAAATCTATGATCTGTAGGCACTGAACATCCTCCAGTATGAGAATAGTTTCCCTTAAATTAGTCCCCAGTGGTATTTTTTACTTATTGTTTTACCTATTTTCGCTGGAGAGCATGGATATAAGAGAGAACTTTCCAGTTCTGCTTTTTTGCCTCATAAAATTCTTCTGCAAAATTCTGATGCAAACAATATAGGAAGGCAATTAACCCCTAACTGGCAGTTGTGGTAGGAAAGAAGCCAAGTGGGACTTGGTAACGCTTACAGTTACACATCAAACCCAACCCACAGAAATATTATGCCAACTGTATACTTAGTTGTCTCTGGGCATACCACTGGTGAGGTCAGCCTAAAATTTCATTACTGTTTGCTGTTATGATTTCCCCTCTTCAGAATTAAAATGTGACAGAAGCATGATGATAAGTGAGACATTTATGGCTCTTTAGCCAAATTAATTTTCTGATACCTAGGAAGAAGGAATATAATTGACTTGAATGCACTGCCAGAGCTGGTGGATGTGAATTGTTGATGAGTCATATATGAGTCCAGTGCATGTCAACGACTGGTATTAAATGCTCTCATACAAGCCTTAGGATTAGGCTGTGAACATGAATTGTGCCCAGTTGGAGTTTGAGAACAAACATCCTTTGATGTCCCTTATGTGTATTAATAATTTTTTGAGGGGTCTGGTTTTATGTTCTAAAAAGGAGCTAGACTGGTATAATACTTCAATACATGGTATTTAATTTGCAGTTGCTGTAATAAGTTGACCTTGGCTAGATTCCTCAACTGGGGAAAAAAAACATGACTAGAAGCTTGCAGGTCAGTACAAGGACTGGGAGATCCTTCAGCAGTTATTGTCCAGGTAAAGCAGACTCAACTCAGGGAGACTAACTTAATCTATCACAAATAGTATCAGAGTAGAGTAACGAGAAATAAGAACAAATATTAAAATAAATTCCTCCCAATGCTTTGCTTCTACCTGCTTCAGTCCTGATTTTCTCTACGTCCTTCAACTGAGAAGCACGAGGCAATAGGGAATGAAGTTTGTGATCAGTTCATTGCATATATCCCTGCCACTCCTTCCTCCTCACATTCTTCTCCAGGTCTACTACAGGGTCCCTCCCACAAGAAGCTGTCTTCCACAAACTTTAGTGTGGAACCTTCCTACAGCTTGCAGTTCTTCACAAACTCCTCCAGTAAAGGATATAGGCCAAAGAAAAGAATGCTCCAGTGTTGCTTCTTGCTGAGCTTTGCTCACAAGTCTTAGCAGCAAAGCTTCTCTCTCCTTGGGTCCACCGGTTCTTCCAGGAGCTTGATCAATTGTGGGCTCCCCTTGGGGTCACAGCATCCTTCGGGTGTTCACCTGCTTCAGCATGGGGTCCCCCAAGGTTGACCTCCACAAACTGCCTGTCTTACAAGAGTCTTCACCGTGAACTGCAGGGGTATCTCTGATCTAGCACCTAGACCATCTTCTTCCTGTACCTCATCAACTTTGGTGACTGCAGTGTTGTTTCTCTCAATTATTCTCACTTCTATTTTCTGCTTCCTATTGCTCAGCATCTATTTTTTCCCCTCCTTGAATATGTTGTCACAGAGACACTACCATTGCTGCTGATGTGGTTTTGACCAGTGACAGACCCACCTAGGTGCCAACTGGCATTGGCTCCATCATAGAATCAGTCAGGGTTGGAAGGGACCACAAGGATCACCTAGTTCCAATCCCCCTGTCATGGGCAGGGACACCCCACCTTAGGTCAGGCTGGCCAGAGCCTCATCGAGTCTGGCCTTAAACACTTCCAGGGATGTGCCCCTGGGCAACTCATTCCAGGCTCTCCCCATGCTCATGCTGAAGAACTTCCTCTTCATGTCCAGTCTGAACCTTTCCCTTTCCAGCTTTGTTCCATTCCCCCTAGCCTTGTCAATACCTGATAGCCTAAAAAGTCCCTCCCCAGCTTTTGTGTGGGCCCCCTTCAGATATTGGAAGGCCACCATAAGGTCACCTGGGAGCCTCCTCTTCTCCAGACTGCACAGCTCCAACTCTTTCAGTCTGTCCTCAGAGGAGAGGCGCTCCAGCCCCCTGAGCATCCTCGTGGCTCATGCTCCAGCATGTCCACATCCCTCTTGTAACAGGGGCTCCAGAACTGGATGCACTACTCCAGGTGGGGTCTCACCAGAGTGGAGTAGAAGAGAATCACCTCCCTCCACCTGCTGGCCACACTTCTGATGCAGCCCAGGCTCTGGTTGGCTTTCTGGGCTGCAAGTGCATAGCTCTGTCTCCTGTTGAACTTCTCATCCACCAGCACCCCCAAGTCCCTCTCCACAGGGCTGCTCTCCAGCCAGTCACTGCCCAACCTGTATTTGTGCTTGGGATTGCCTCGACCCAGCTGCAGGACCTTGCACTTGGTCTTGTTGAACCTCCTGAAGTTGTCTTGTGCCCACCTCTGCAGCCTGTCCAGGTCCCTCTGGATGGCATCCCTTCCCTCCAATGTGTCTGCTGCACCACACAGCATCAGATATAGGGGATGCTTCTAATCAGTTTGTCATTCCTGTAGCCACGTCTACTAGCACCAGAAACTTACCACACAAACTAAATATAGTTGGTAAATACTCTCTTTTAAATCAGATCTCCATTTTTCACTTAATAGATGAAAACTCCACACCATGCTCATATATTTAAGGGAAGGATATAAATATAGAAATCCATTCATCTGCATCTACTATCTGCCCTCATTTTCTGATGCAGTTCCTGCTCTTTAACTGTCAGTGGTGAATTATTTTTCCAAGCAATTGAGAAAGCAACCATGACTTTCATAAAGTTCTGTTGCTTTGTCTTCTAAAACTGTGAAGAATTCTCCAGAGATTGCATGCAGTTCACAGTTAGTAGCTTCTGCTGAAGCCATAGCAAACACTGGGAAATGAGTCAACCTCAGAAAAAAAAGAAAAGTTCTTATTTGAAAACCCAATAATAAATGGAAGCACACCAGCAGAAAGGCAGTTCTCTGTTCCTTCCTCTTAAAAGGCACGTAGCAGTGAAAATGAGACTTGTGAACTACTGGCTTCATACAAGACTTTGAGAGAAAGGATCATCCACAGAAGGTAGTGATGACAAGATTTTCAACGTACTTTGTGAAGTAGTTGACTCCAGAGCATGAGAATACTTTTGTATTTCACAGAATCACAGAATGTTAGAGGTTGGAAGGGACATCCAGAGATTGAATCCAACCCTCCCCTGCCAAAAGCAGGATCACCTAAGGTAGCACAGACAGGAATGCATCCAGGCAGGTTTTCAAAGCCTCCAGAGAAGGAGACTTCACATCCAGGCAACCTGTTCCAGTGCTCTGTCACCCTCACTGTAAAGAAGTTTCTCCTCTATGTTCAAGTTTGTACTTGTGTTCTGTATCTTATTGCTCTGCACCACTGTAAAGAGATTGCCCCCTCCACTTGACACTCACCCCTCAAACATTTATACACATTGATCAGATCCTCTCTCAGCCTTCTCTTCTCTAGATTAAACAGCCCAGGTCTCCTCTCAGTCTCTCCCCATAGGGCAAATGTTCAAGTCCCATAATCATCCTTGTGGCTCTCCATTGGACTCTCTCCATCAGATCCCTGTCTCTCTTGAATTGGGAAGCATTTGACACAGTATTCCAGGCGTGGTCTTACTAGGGCAGAGTAGAGGGGGAGAAGAACTTCCCTAAACCTGCTGAACACCCCAGGTTACCATTGGCCCCCTTGACCACAAGGGCACATTGCTGTCCCATGGTGAACTTGCTGTCCACTAGGACTCCAAGGTGTTTCTCCATGGAGCTGCTCTTCAAGAGAGCAACCCCTAACCTGTACTGGTGCCTGCTATTATTCCTCCCCAGGCACAGGTCCCTGTACTTGTCCTTATTGAACTTCATGAAGTTTGCCTTCACCCAGCCCCTCAGCCTGTCCAGATCTTGTTGGGTGGCAGGACAGCCTAATGCAGTATTTGTCACCCTCCCTCCAGTTTACTTCAGTGTACTGGCTGAGGGTACCCTCAATGCCCTCATCCAGATCCTTAATAAAGATATTGAACAAAACTGGGCCCAATACTGATCCCTGGGGAACATCGCTGGCCAGAGGCCTCCAAGTTTACTCTGTGCCACTGATTATAGCCCTCTGAATTCTGTTGTTGAGCAAGTTTTCAATCCACATCATGGACCAATCATCTATGCTACATCTCCTGAGCTTTTCTGCAAGGATGTCATGAGAGAAAGTGTCAAAAGCCTTTCTGAAGTCAAGGCATATGATATCCACAGCTCTACCTTCATTTACCCATTTGGCCATGGTTTCATAGAAGGCTATCAGATTAGTCAAGCAAGATCTCACCTTGGTAAATCCATGTTGGCTCTTCCTGATGACCCTCTTTTCTCCCATGTGGTTAGAGATGGCCTCCAGAATGTGTAGCTCCATCATCTTTTCAGGGATGGAGGTGAGGCTGACTGGTCTGTTGTTACCTGGATCTTCCTTCTTGCCTTTTTATCAGTCTTGAGTGATATCTGCTTTCTTTAAGTCCTCAGGCACCTCTCCCATTCTCCATGACTGTTCAAAAGTGATGGAGAAAGGCTCAGCAACAGTATCAGCCAGCTTCCTCAGCACACATGGATGCAGCCCATCAGGGCCCATGCATTTGCATGTATTCAATTGATATAAGTGATCTATAACCCAGTCATGATTGACAGCTGGAGTGTCCTCTTCCCTCCTCTTTGCTGTCTTGCTCCCAGAGACTGGGAATCCTGAGGGCTGGTCTTAGACTGGTAAAGACTGAGGCAAAGAAGGCATTCAGCATCTCTGCTATCTCTGCATCTTCTGTTTCTGTATCTCCTGTATCATTTAGATGTGGGCCCACCTTTCCCTTTCTCTTCCTTTTGCCATTGATGTATTTGAAAAAGCTCTTATTTTTTTAATTTCCCCTAATTGACAAGACTTCGTTCCAAGAGAGCTTTGGCCCTTCTTACCACATCTCTACATTTTCTGGCAATATTTCTAGAATACTCTCAATTAACCAGACTTTTATTCTACATGGCCTTCTTTTTGATTTTTTTCAATAGTTCTCTGCTTATCCATGCATCCATGCAGGTCTCCTGCATCCCTTACTTAATTTTTTTTTTCCAAGGGAATATGTTTTTCTTGAGCTTGGAGGAGTGATCTGATTATTAATAATGGTTATGTATTATTAATAATGTTGCTATTAATATTAAGTTCTACTATTAATATTCCAAAATTCGAGGAAAGGTATTTGTAAGGTAAATATATAAGGTATAAATATATAAAGGTATTTATAAACACTTAACTGAACAGCTTAAACAGTTTAAATAGTCAGAACTCAGAAAATAGGAACCTGGTAACAAGGAAAATTCTAACTGTGCCTATGGAGTCTTGGCATGTACTCACTGATGCCATAGATGCCAAATTTTCCCTGAAGAGAAGAAGGAAAAAGCTGCCTCACCTTTAGGCTGCTGGTGCAAGTGGCACAACATGGTGCAACATGTGGCTGCCATGAATAGAGCCATGAATAGACCTCCGGTCCCAGGGAAAGCAGCAGGAAAAGGAGACAACAGTCTCTAAATCACCTCCATTAAATGCAATATTTTGAAAGTGAAACTGGCCAATATGCATCAGGATCCATTATTTTGGCCAATGAATTCAAAATCCTGTGCTCCTCAATGTGTCCACCCAGGCACATTGAGGAGCAGCACAAGACACCTGACTTGGTGGTGCTAAGTACTTAGCCCTCGCGGCTTTGTTAGGGCCAAATCCTTCATTGTTTTGCTCAAATCCATCAACTCCTGGACCTGCAACAGGAGGAGGAGAGGAGGGGTTTTAACTGATCTGGCAGGATTTATACCCTACCAGGACAAGTAGGTAATGTTTGAATATTAACCAGGAAGACAATTAAGTTATCCCTTTTAAAGTCCAAGGTTGAAAGTTTACTTATTGCCCTGCTTCTTTCTCTAATGATATTAAACTCTAATATGTCATGGTCACTACAGCCAAGATTACCCCCGACCTTAACATCTACAACTGGATAAGCTGAGATCTTCCCATTGCTGGCTCTTAATATAATTTCAGCCACTCACTTGGATTCTATTACCATAGTCCACTGTAATTCTAATTATAGCTCATCTCAGTATCTGGTAGCTTTTCTATTACTACCTAATCATGTATTGGCCCTGTGGGGGTCCCATAGCTTTTCAGCCTTTTTAATAAGATTGGATTAGATATGCCCTTATTAAAACTTAGGTTTAACCCAAATTAGGAATGGGAAAACATCTTCCCAGTGTTTGTATATGTAAAAACACACCACTGAATGTGTTTAAGGTTACCTAAATCTCATGACAAACTTCACCACTCCAACACAGGGCAAGTAAAACACGCTAGAATTATGAGTGAGCTGAACATCATGGGAAGGTTGCACATATTATTTAAAACAATTGATGTAATATTTCATTGAATGTAGGGTGTGAATAGCAACACTAATGTTTCAAACATTTTGAACATGATAAATTGATAAACTGATAAACCAAGAAATGCTGTGTAATGCCTGACTCAAAGCCTGCTGAAGCAAATTGGAAGACACCTAGTTCTATTGTGTGAAACATCTAGCAAAAGGTGTTATAGCCAGCACTTTTCAGCAGTGAGCTTAAGTGTCATTGTGCTCTAATAACATCGTATGTAGGAGTGCACTGTGTAGAAATAACCTGGACTTGACAGACAGACAGACTACTCGCTAGATGGTTGCACTCAGAAAGTTGCAGTCAATGGCTCAATGTTCAGTGATGAGTGGCACCCCTCAGGGGTCAGGACTGGGACCAGTGCTGTCAAAATCTTTGTTGGCTGTATGGACAGTGAAATTCAGTGCACCTTCTCCAAGCTGTGGATGACACCAAGCTGTGTGGCCTGGTTAACAGGCTGGAGGGAAGTGATGCCTTTCAGAGAGACTTGGACAGGGTTGAGAGGTGGGCTAAGGCCACCTCAAGAAGTTCAACAAGGTCAAGTGCAAGATCCTGCACCTGGATAGGGTGCACAAATACAGGCTGAGCACAGAATGGCTTAAAAGTGATCTTGAGAAGAAGGACTTCAGAATTCTGATTGATAAGAAACCAGCATGAGCTGGCAAGGCATGCTTCAAACCCAGAAAGCCAACTGTATCCTGGGACACATCAAAAGAAAGGTTACCAGCCTAAATGTCAAGCAAGGTGAAATATTCCCTCTACTCTGCTCTTGTAAGACCCCATGTGTAGTGTTACATCCAATTCTGAGGGCCCCAACACAAGAAAGACATCAAGCTGCTGGAATGGGTCCAGAAGAGGGTCATAAAGATGATCACCTCTCCTATGTGGACAGGCTGCTCTGCAGCCTGGAGAAGAGAAGGCTTCGAGAAGACCATATAGTAGCCTTCCATTATCTGAAAGGGGCCTACAGGAAGGCTGGGGAGTGACTATTGACAAGGTCTTGTAATGACAGGACGAGGAGGAACGTGTTTAAACTGGCAGAGGGGAGATTTAAATGGGATGTTAGGAGGAAGTTCTTTCCAGTGAGGGTGGTGAGACACTGGCACAGGTTGCCCAGGGAGGTTGTGTCTGCTCCCTGCCTGCAGGTGTTGAAGGCCAGGTTGGATGAGATTTTGAGCAACCTATTCTAGTGGGAGGTGTCCCTGCCTATGGCAGGGAGTTGGAACTTGATAATTTTTGAGGTTGCTTCCAACCTAAACCATTCTATGATTCTGCTATTCTATTCAGGATCTGAAGAGGAGAGAAGATTCAGGGAAGATCTTGCAGTGGCTTTTCAATAACTGTGGCAGGCCTACAAGAAAGCTATAGAGAGTTTTTTTTTTTTAACAAAGGCTTATAGTGATAGAGTGAGGGGTAATGGATTTAAAATGGAAGAGGTTATATTTAGAGTGGAAGATTTGTTCTTCACAGTAAGAGTGATGAGAAACTGGAACAGATAGCCCAGGGATGCTGTGGATGCCCCCTTCTTGGAGAGTGCAAAGTGTCCCTGTACATGGCAGTGGAGGTGCAACTGAAGAACTTTAAAGTCCTTCCAACTCAAACCATTCTATGATTCTGTATGTCACACAACTAAAATTTTAGGCTTCTTAATGGACTCCTGACTTAAAATCATCATCGGCTTTGAAGCTGTCACCTTTAAGTTGCTGTGCCATGCTATTTAATTAAAAATATATATTTGATAATTTTAGATTACTTTGTATGTCATAGTAAGCACGTATATCAAAGAAAATGTAAGTGCAATACATGCCTTATCCATGACATTATCTTTGAGGAGTTGCTCTGTTGTCAAGCAATGACACAGAACTGTCTGAAATGGTATAAAAGAACACAAATAAGCATGGGATATAAATTCACCTAGCACTTGTTGTAAGGCAACTCAATCTGACTTTCTCTGAATTCAGTAAATTTTAAGGATTATAGCAAATTTTGTGCTCTGTTCTTTTCTGTTTCCTTTTGGTTTCATAGCCTGCATCTCAGTTCTTTATCAGCTGTTCTGTGGCCATCTTGAGATGGAGGGGTTATGATTTAATTAATATGAAATTATTTTTTGAAATTTATATTGTTTATTAATGTCTATACCCAAAATTTCCACCCCCGGTCACTTAGTTTAAATATTAAACTGGTTTGATTGTAACAGTCATGGAATGATTACATAAATGATATCTAGATCTAGTAGTAATAACTATTAATATGCATAAATGATCAATTCCCTTGTAAATAATAAACACTGGAAGAGATCTCCTGTGGGCAATAGAGCCTCATGGCTACTATATGAAACTCAGGGCCCCTTTCTGCTCAGGGCAGAATCCAGGTAATATAGAATCATACAATGGTTTAGGTTGGAAGTGACCTCAAAGATCATCCAGTTCCAACCCCCTGCCATAGACAGGGACACCTCCCACTAGAACAGGTTGTTCAGCCAGGCCTTAAACAGCTCCAGGGAGAGAGCAGACACAACATCCTTGGCCAGTCCATTCCAGTGTCTCACCACTCACACTGTAAAGAACTTCCTCCTAACACCCCGTTTAAATCTCCCCTCTGCCAGTTTAAACTCATTACCCCATGTTCTGTCATTACAAGACCTTGTGAATAGTCCCTCCCCAGCCCTCCTGTAGGCTCTTTTCAGATATTGAAAGACCACTATTAGGTCTCCTCAAAGCCTTCTCTTCACCAGACTTCAGAGCCCCAACTCTTTCAGCCTGTCCTCATAGCAGAGCTGCTGCAGCCCTCTGGTCATATTAGTGGCCCTCCTCTGGACTCTCTCCAGCATTTCCATGTCCTTCCTGTGCTGGGGGCTCCAGAACTGCACACAGTACTCCAGGTGGGGTCTGAGGAGAGCAGAGCTGGCAGTGCTTCTCTTAATGCAGCCCAGGACATGGCTGCAAAACTTTAGGTTTACTCACAAGTATTACTTTTCCTGTCCTGTGGGGTTATCAATAAATTGAAAGTACCCAGAATGCTTGCAGGGTTCCTGGCTGGTCTGGCTGCTGGCTGCTGCTGCTGTGGTTGCAGCTGTGGCTGAGACTGATTCACCCCAGGCTCACAGGCTGCTGCGTGAAGGTGGAGGTGGGGGGAGGGACAGATGGTTCCTGACCCATTCCCAGATTTTCAACTTCTTGCCTTCGGGCTTGCTTGTCTTCAGGAGATGCAGGCTGCTGTGGCAGGTGCAGGCAGACATCTTGCAGTGTATCTCAGCAGATGTGTATCTCATTCTGCTAATTGCATGAAGGCTATTCAGATTACTCCTGGAAAAACTCAAAATAGTTCCAGGGTCTAATATAGCTTATATCACTTGTGCTGGTTTGAATTAATCAGAGGATTTGAATGAGAAATTAGACTACAGGCTGAAAAAGGAAAACAAAGTTTGATTCTACTTCACTCGTAGGTTACTGGAAAAAAAAAGTATAGAAGTTAGAACCCAAACAAAGATAAGACGAACTGTTTTGTGCTGTGGGTGCTGCTGCATCTCTCTCTCTGCCTTCTTCTCTGAATAACTTCACTAACTACTTTCTTGCTGCTAATCCCCCTGGCCAATCTACCTTCGCTTATCTGGCACATAGGACAGATGGTGAGATAAGATTGGGAAGTGGGGGAAGGTGGTAGGATGGTTGAAAGCCCCTCTTAGGGACTCTGATTTCTGGGAGGGGTGTGATGTTCCGGTATTACTTTTTAAATGTATATTTCTGTAAACATCTGTTATATATATTGTAAATATCTGCTTGCTTATTGAACAAAGCTGTAAATATAAAGCTTCATTTCCTTAACTTCCAGCCTACTGAGTCCTAGCCTGAGTTATTTCGAAGTGTGTGTGGGGTGGGCAACTGCCAAACCACCATATAGCTGTATAATAATAAGGCATTACAGGCACGGATGCAGAACACAGAATATTGGCAAAACCATGGCAGAAGCACAAGCATAAACATGACAAAAACATGCTGTGTTAATCTGCTTTTAATATCAAGCCTGAGATTGATTGGACCCTTTTGGACATTAGCTTATCCAATCAATGTGGCAGTAAGCCAAGTTTTACCATATTTGGGTGAAAGCATTGGGTTTGCTTATACCATACTGTGGAAAGAGCATAGGCCCAGCACAGGCTTAGTATGAGGCTAGCATGTGCAACTTATTTACTACAGTACAAGTAGGAGAAAAATAGTTTATATAAGCCAGAGTGATCAGACTCCATGGCTCCAGGTCTTTTGTCTCTCTTCCTGCCATTGCTTCTTTCCCCAAAACAGAGGGAAGTCAAAAAAACATGCCTGGGCAAGCCAGCACATGTACAGTCCTATTTTGACCCTTCAGGTCTACCATGACACATCTCAAAACAATAAGGGTACAGATAAGTATTCTTGCATGTCACTTTTATCTCTGTGGACAATAGGAGAATGCAATATTAATGTAATGAATGTTAAAGCTACGGAGGACACCATATAGCGTGGCAAGCAGGACAATGGAGGTGATTCTCCCCCTTTACTCTGCTCTTGCCAGAACCCACCTGGAGTGCTGCATCCAATTCTGGCACCTCCAACGCAAGAAGGACATGGAACTGTTGGAGAGAGTCCAGAGGAGGGCCATGAAGATGATCAGAGGGCTAGAGCACCTCTGCTATGAGGACAGGCTGAGGGAATTTGGGCTTTTCAGCCTGGAGAAGAGAAGGCTTTGAGGAGACCTTGGAGTAGCCTTCCAGTATCTGAAGGGGGCCTGCAGGAGGGCTGGGGAGGGACTATTCAGAAGGTCTTGTAATGACAGGACAAGGGGTACTGGGTTTAAACTGGCAGTGGGGAGATTTAAACGGTGTATTAGGAGGAAATTCTTTACAGGGTGGTGAGACATTGGAACAGGTTGCCCAGGGAGGTTGTGCCTGCTCCCTCCCTAGAGGTNTGGCTGGCAGTGTTAATCATAGAATACAATAAAGAATCTAAGTGCTTGCAATGGAGAGAGAGAGAGTTCTATGGAGGTGATACAGCAAAAGTGAAATAGTATCTTGTAAGTAAATTCTGATTTTAGTTGGTGCAGTGCCTTTGGAAAAACTCGCAATCTACAGTTCTCATTAAAATACATTAAAACAGTGTTATTATGCCTGATCACTGCATTTGTATTTTCTTGTAATGCTGGCATCGTTAACTGTAAAGTGTGTTGATTTACTTACAGTAGAGATACAGAGCTCAGGCACACAACCAAGTTGCAGAGGATTAATATGTTCCTGTGAATCAGTGGAGCCATGGTAACTGCTATTAACTGCCTGTGCAGATGTTTTGTGCTCGCTCCAGTTGGAAGAAAGTACAATTTATCTGCAGTTCTGGAAGAGGCTTCTAGCAAGCTGCGTTGATTTTTGAATGGGTAAGAGCCTGTGGAGAAGTGCAGGGGAAAGATTTTCCTAGATAAAGAGACAAAGGTGCATTTGGGCCCCAACAAATGTGAGAAGAAGGGCAGCTCAGAGAAAAAGACAGAACCACAAGTGAAAATCCAGTAAGAAAAAGATGCCTATGGTGGGTGACTGGGCTGTGGTGGGCATGAGGCTCATGGAGCCAACCTCAGCTAGGTGGAATGATTGAGGGTGCTAAGACAGAACAATGGGCTGAAAGGCTACTCTGCCTCTCTACTCTGCAGGTTCCTCTGTGCTCCCATTTTAGTCCAATATACCTGAGTGAATTTTCTCGTTAAAGTTGCATGAATATTTAGCAAACTAAGATGCTCTAGCCAATCAAGGCCAATTACTTCCCCATACACATACCTTGCTCAGTTATAACAGTAAAACTGTTCTGAGAATCACAGGACCATGGGATCACAGGACATTAGGGGTTGGAAGGGACCCCAGGAGATCGTTGAGTCCAACCCCTCTGCCAGAGCAGGACCATACAGTCTAGCATAGATCACAGAGAAACACATCCAGAGAGGCTTTGAAAGTCTTCAGAGAAGGAGACTCCACAACTTCCCTGGGGAGCCTGTGCCAGTGCTCTGTTATCCTTACAGTAAAGAAATTCCCCCTTGTGTTGAGCTGGAACCTCTTATGTTTCAACTTACACCCATTGCTCCTTATCCTGTCACAGGGAGCAAGTGACAAGAGCCTGTCCCCCCCACTCCTGACCAGCCCTCAGATATTTATAAACATTGATTAAATCCTTTCTCAGTCTTCTCTTCTCAAGACTAAAAAGCTTCAGGTCCCTCAGCCTCTCCTCATAAGGCATGCCATCTAGTCCCCTAATCTTCCTCGCAGGCCTCCACTGGACCTTCTCCAGCAGATCCCTATTCCTCTTAAATTGGGGAGCCCAAAACTGAATGCAGTATTCAAGATGAGGTCTCACCAGGGCAGAGTAGAGGGGGAGGAGAATCTCCCTTGATCTGCTGGACACTCCTCTTAAAACAACCCAAGATTCCACTGGCCTTCTTGGTCACAAGGGCACGTTGATGTCCCATGGTTAACTTGTTCTCCACCAGCTCTCCCAAGTCCCTCTCTACAGGACTGCTCTCCAGCAGGTCACTTCCCAACCTGTACTTGTGCAGTTCATTATTCCTCCCCAGGTACATGACTCTGCACTTGTCCTTTTTGAACTTCATTTGGTTCCTCTGTGCCCAGCTCTGTCTGTCCAGGTCTCGATGGATGGCCACACAGCCTTCAGCTGTATCAGTCAAGCCTCCCAGTTTGGTGCCATCAGCAAACTTTCTGGGCAGACTCAGTCTCTCTGTGCCCTCATCCATGTCGTTGATGAAGATGTAGAACAGGACTGGATCCAGCACTGATCCCTGGAGGAAGAGTCAGTGGTAGGAGTTGAAAGGATATATATCAGTTAATTTCAAGCAGTAAAATCTCCAAATCACTTGTAAGACTCTGAAAAGTTTTACTACTCCTAAGTAACATTTTTGACTGCGTTTTCTTTAGGCTCTGGGTTCTGATCTTACATGTAGATCACTAAAAATTTCTGGGAAATTTCTCCTAAAAGGCCCTAAAACCAGCAGTTGCTATTATCTCTCAGTTATCTCCAGGAGATGTGATGCTTTAAACAAAAGAGAAAAATAAATCCTAAAGAATGAAAAGCTGGTAATTCTAAATGCAAGATTTAAAGATCAAGGTTACTGCAGATTTTTGTACTCGTTATAGTCATTATCAGACTAAAACGATGCTGAGATTTTATAATGAGGTCTTATAATGAAGTCTTTTCCTTTCCTTTCATTGCCTTGCCTGAGATACTCACTGTCTCACCAAAGATTTTCACCATTAATATGTGGCCAGTATCCAAGGATGTGAAAGTTTGCTAGAGTGGTAGCAACAGATAGATTGAAATCTTCTCCTTCCACTTTTTTCCCCCCATTACATGCCTGATTACTTCAGTGAAGAAATTTCCTCCTCTGACTACTGCAGTGAAGAAATTTCCTCCTCTGACTGACATCTTCTTTGGTCTTCTACACCCTTCTACTCTAATCACCATACACACACACCCTCCCCTTCCCCCATTTCATTACATAATACTCAAGTATTCACAATTTAGAAAAAAAAAACGCTTTTTTCCTACTGTCATTCTACCTTTTGATTTTATGTCCTTTCATCTCTACTAGGTCTTCTTTTTAAAGGGAACTCATTATTTCAGGTACCATCCACCTATTTTCCCCTTTAGCCTTGACCCTTCCTTTTTTAAACATTAGACAAAATTATGAAAGAATTGCTACAGATTTAAGAGACTATTAAGTAAGTGTAATATGATTAATGATAAATATAATGGGTTAAGCCACCTGGAACCTACTGACTCCTCCCAGGGGATGGTCTGGTCTGACCTGCCCCCAGGTGTCATGGTTAACCCCTTCCCACTTCCTGCCTAGGAGTGCTATAAAAAGAGGGGGAGAGCTTGTCTTCTCTCTCTTTCTCATCCTGCCTGCCTGGCCAACTCCTTGCTGCTGAACACCATGTGCTTGCCAGCCAACACATGGAGGAATACCACCATTTTACCTTTGGAACTCTAACTGCATTTCATCACCAAAACCCTGCATCCTGCTTCATCCAACATCAAATCACCCATCTCAGCATTTGGACTCAACTTACATTTCCATGGGTTGTATTTCTATTTTGTGTACTTTTTCTCCCTTCTCCCCTTTATCCTGTGTAATACCTCTCATTTTCCCTACCATGTATTTTTTGGTTCCCCATTTCCCCAGCCTCTGTAATTCCCTCTACCCTTTTATTTATTGTTAAAGTTTTATATCTTTTTACTTTCAAATCATATCTTTATTGGGCTTCTGATCTCAAGGGAGGCTAGCCTAAACTCAATACAATAAATGATGTATTTTCATAGAGACAGAACCTGACAGAAGAGTTGATACTGTATTATATGTGCAAGGTTGAAATTTAGTTGATAAAGGTCACATTGTTGATATGATATTGACATGGTCTAGTGATTAAGGATGTTGGGGTGAAGGTTGGACTGGATGATGCTGGTGGTTCTTTCCAACCATAGCAATTCATAGTGATTGGGTGTTGTGCTGAGGGATTTGGTTTAGTCAAGGACTTTTCAGTCTGGACTCGATGATCTTGAAGGTCTTTTCCAATCTAAGGAATTCTGTGATTCTGCGATAGACTCCTGGATGATTTGATGAAACATATTTTAAGGAAGAAATAATAATTTTAAAAAAGGTGCAAGCTAGCCATATCCATGAAATGGATTAAAAAAGTCCAAGTAGCATCTATGCTTCCACAAGTGACAAGAATCTGGAAACTAGCTCTTGAATGTGATTTAGAGACCTAATATGATGCTATTAGGTGTCTCAGTCAGTGACTGAAAAGATTAGTGAAACCTCACTAATCTACTGTGCAAAAGACAATAATACTCTGGTACTTATGAATAAGCAAAAGGAAAGGAAAGATGTGGAAAATATCTTTAATATATTTTAATAGATCCTAACTGAGAGTTTCTCATGTCTGGCAGACTGATTGGTGATTTCCATGGAAAAAGGATTAGATCTGATTTGTCAGAGAAAGAAGCACCTGCTGTAGGAAAACAATTTTGTGTCAGTAATGAGGATATGTTTAGGGAGGTATAAAACCTTCTAACTCTGGTGTAGTTTTCTGGCAAGTGGCCCTCCTCTTACCCACCAAACTATTAAATAAATCAGGGGACTGAAGTTTTTCTCCTGAATTTTAATTTATTTTCTAACATTTAATAATTTCTTCAATTTTCTTTAATGAAGCAGAGTTGGAAATTACATTCGAGGTAATGAATGCTTTAATTTTATTTTTAAAATTTCAAAACGGATTGGAATTTCATAACTATTCAACTAAGTTCAGGAAAAATTCATGTGTAGGTTTCTTCTCACAGCATCTGAACTCTTCAACTTGTAAACTGTTCTGTTAAAAAAAAAAACCCTATCTTTAAGTAAAATATTTGCCTATTTGCCACTGATGGCATCAGTATATTTTAATTTTCTTAATCCATAAAGAACTCTTAGAATCAATTAGACTATACTGCTAAGACCTAAAGTATTGGGGAAAATATAAATATCTTTTGTGTAAACAGTTGAAGTGAAATGGGGCTAGACTCAATGATCTCCTTGGGTCCCTTCCAACCCCTAACATCCTGTGAAAATAACAATTTTTCACTTCATCAGAAGAAGGTTGATGGGATCAATTTGTTAGCACATGCTGAAAAACAGGAAACTTTAATGCAGTAATTTTTTTTTTACATATTAGAAAGGATCCAGATTAATATAACCTGGGAATAAGGAACCACCTTTGATAGCAAGGAGCAACAAACAATGTGCCAAGTTTTCTATTAAATTATTTATTATTGGAAATGTTAATGTTAACATTAATATTGTTTGCCTTGCTGAAATGAGCTTTCGTTCCATTTGGAATCACTGCTATTGTCTCCTCTATTTTAAAAGTGTTGAATCTAATTTAGAGATTTGGTAGTCTGTCACTTCCGCAATTAAATCAAACATCTAATTGGATTGTCATTGTGTATTCAGAGCACTGTCTAAAGCATTCTCTCTGAGCTGTTTCTACATTTTATTGCTTCTTCCTGCCTAATGGCACCAAAACCAACTTCTTCACTACCCACAAAGCCCAAAGTCTCAACCAAGCTTTTCATCCCTGCTAAATGCTTTTCTCTATACTTGAGCAACACAACACTCCTGCTTTTATTCATCCCAAATGCTTATGAAAGGATCACTTTTGTACCATCGCTTCAGACTGTCATTTTGACCATAATACGGCAAAATTCCTAGCATACCATCTGTCTCATTGCTATCTACTGTACCCAGCCTAAGAAGCTTGTTTCACCATTCAAGGGCTGACCTCTCTTCACTGCACATCATGTTCTTGTCAAAATATTGACTAGATTCCAGCCTGCGTGGGATGCCATCTTCTGTTTTCTACTTCCACTTGCCTAAGTACCCATCATGATTAGGAAAATTTGCATGCAAACATTCATTTTGCCTTGTCCCCCTCTTTTAATGCCATTCTTTATTCTGAAGTCTTCAATGATTTGCTTCTTGTCAGTAAAAAGTGCCTAGAGAACAGAAGGTACCTTTTGCCAGGCTGAATGTAACTTCAATGTTTATTTGCATTTCCCCAGCTGCCTTTAATATGCATCATGTGTTCTTCATTCTCCATGTTTCTGGGGGGGTTCTAAGGCTTTTTTTTTTT
>VWZI01018857.1:5822-25537 GCA_013396835.1 Psilopogon haemacephalus | reverse complement strand
CTTTCTTGCTCTGTTTTATATTTCAGAGATATAGGAACTACTTTTGGAAACTGAGTTACTTTCAATTTTTCCAGTGATTTCTGATGTACTGTTATTAATCCTGCAACAATTTCTTAATCTGCTTCACTGTGCAGGTGTGCAGGCTCAGCAATATGATTTGAAAAAAAAAAAAAAATCCCAAAGACATCAAGAGATGAAGAGCATAGCTGTGCTGAGCTATCTCCTGTGTATGATTTGACCACAGAGAAAAATGTTTTTGAGGACATGATGACTGTGGTTGTCTGACATTCTCCTTGGAGATATACTGCACGCTACAAGAAGGACTCATGCCTGCCCAGCTATCAAAGCAATTTGAAAAGGGAATTGTCATCATCATCATCCTGTGGAAACCGCGAGGCAGGGATGTGAATGTGTGAGCGTGAGGACAGTGCAGTAGCAAGGGTGAGTGAGGGAATTATGTAGTCATTTATGGTCTTGCTCTTTGTGTATTTATCAGACTCATCTGAGATTTTGCCTGCCTGTGTATCCTATTCCTCATTTTCCCCTCCTGATCCTAAACAAGCCAGTGACATATAGTCTGTGTTATACAAGGGAGATGCAGGCTTCTTCTGACAAGTCTATGAAAGCAGGCAGCCAATTTCAAATAATCTTTATGGGTCAGTGAAATATAAGCCCATAGTTCCTAGTTTCTTTGGGGAGTTCTTTTGTGTGTTTGATAGGTAAGTACATTAGAACCAACAAAGTGGAATAATTCCTAATCAAGTAATAAACATTTCAACATATTAGGTGTGGTATGAGCAGGATGTCTCAGTCGTATCTCTTAAAATTTTTAGCTTGCCAACATGGATTTTTTTCCTCAAAAAAATGACATATTTTTGTGCTGAACTTTTAAAGCTTACTGTATTTTAACCTATTTAAAAAAAAAGATGGGATAGTTCAGAAAGCTCTATTTTCCTTTCAAAAATATTATGTAATGTGTAAGACTGCAAATGTAATTTCTTTGTGAGTTTACATTAGGACTAAGTGCAATATTATAGGAAAATTCTACTTACCATGTTTTAAGTGCCTGCTGTTTGGAATGGTCCTGTTTGATTTTTTTTGCAGAGACTACAAGACCCTGTACTCTTAGCAGGAATTCTCCCCCTTTGCTCTCCTCAGACCCCATCTGGAGTACTGTGTGCAGTTCTGGAGCCCCCAACACAAGAAGGATGTGGAACTGTTGGAGAGAGTCCAGAGGAGGGCCACAAAGATGATCAGAGGGTTGGAGCACCTCTGCTATGAGGACAGGATGAGAGAGTTGGGGTTTTCAGCCTGGAGAAGAGAAGGCTTCCAGCAGACCTTATAGTAGCCTTCACATATCTGAAGGGGGCCTAAAGGAGTGCTGGGGAGGGACTATTCACAAGGTCTTGTAATGACAGGATGAAGGTGCAATGGGTTTAAACTGGCAGAGGGGAGATTTAAAAGGGATGTTAGGAGAAAGTTCTTCACAGTGAGGGTGGTGAGACGCTGGAACAGGTTGCCCAGGGAGGTTGTGTCTGCTCCCTCCCTGGAGGTGTTCAAGGCCAGGCTGGATGGGGCCTTGAGTGACCTGATCTAGTGGGAGGTGTCCCTGCCTATGGCTGGTGAGTTGGAACAGGATGATCTTTGAAGTCCCTTCCAACGTAAACCATTATATGATTCTATGAGTTATCTTTCAGGGTGAAAATCTCACAAATGCTTGCTTACAGAGCAATCTTCTCATCTGAAACAATAGAAAGTTAGTGGGTTAATAGTAGCCTGCACACTGGTTTGGCTCTGGCTGGGGGCCAAATGCCCAACATAGCTTCTCTATCACTCCCTCTCTTAGATGGAGAGGGGAAAGTACAACAGAAGGCAGTTATAAAGTAAAAGCAATTTAATAGTAGTAATAAGCAAAGTAGCAGCACAAAAGTGAAAGCAAAGAGAGATGTTAATTTCTGCTTCATATCAGCAGACAGTGTTTGGTCTTGGGAAGGGAAGCAGAGTTCTCCATGAGTAGTAGCCCCTTTGGAGGGCAAATGCCGTGGACAAATACCCTACAGTTCCTTCTTTCACCTCATTCTTATATCTGAGATGATGTCGTATGGCCAGTTTTGATCAGCTGGCCTGGCTGTGTCCCCTCCCAAGCTCTTGCCCACTCCTCAATGTACTTTTATGTTGGGGAAATGTTACCAAAAGACAGTCAGCAGTGCTTGTCCAGCAGCAGCCAAAACATTGTTGTGTTATCAGCTACTGCTGCAAAACCCAGCACTAGAAGGATGCTTTGAGGAGAACTAACTCCAGTTCAGCCAAGCCCAATACAGCCTGGAATACATGGAAATCATAATGTCTGATTGTGGTTTTCTTTTTCTTTTCTTCTTTTTTTTTGTTTTGTTTTGTTTTGGTTTTGTTTTTCCTAATGCCATCTCATACAGGTTTCAGTGCTGGGACTTGTGTTACTTAATATTTTTACCAATGACATAGATAGTGAGATTGAGGGCACCACCAGCAAGTTTGCAGATGACACCAAACTGTGTGATGGTGTCGACATACCAGAGAGATGGGAGGTCAGCCATAGGGATCTGGATAGGCTGGAGAGCTGGGCCTGGTTGAACCTCATGAAGTTCAGCATGGGCAAGTGCAAGGTCCTGCACCTGGGACAGAAAAATCCTCACTATCAGTACAGGCTAGGGGAAGAGGTGTTAGAGATCAGCCCAGTGCAAAGTGACTTGGGGGTGCAGGTGGACGAGAAGCTGGACATGAGCAGACAGTGCATGTTTGCAGCCCAGAAGAGAAATCATATCCTGGGCTGCATCAAAAGAAGTGTGGCTTGCAGATCCAGAGAGGTGGTTTTGCCACTTTACCCTGCTCTAGTGAGACCTCACCTGGAGCACTGCATCCAGTTCTGGAGACCTTGTTATAGGAAGGACATGAACCTGATGGAGCAGGTCCAGAGGAGAGCCACAAAACTGATGAAATTGTTGGAGCACCTCTGCTGTGAGGTCAGGCTGAGGGAGATGGAGGTGTTCAGTCTGGAGAGAAGGCTGCCAGTACCTGAAGGGGGCTACATGAAGACTGGAGAGAGACTCTTTACAAAGGCCTGCAGTGACAGGACGAGGGGCAATGGCTTCAAGCTTGAGAAGAGCAGAGTTAAATTGGATGTTAGGAACAAGTTCTTTACTATGAGAGTGGCAGAGCACTGGAACAAGTTGTCTGGGGAGGTGATTGAGGACCCTTCCCTGGAGAAATGCAAGATGAGGCTTGACAGGACCCTGGGTGACCTGATCAAGTGGGATTGTCCCTGCTGATTGAAGGGGGGTGGGATTAGATGACCTCTAGAGGTCCCTTCCATCACTGACCATTCTGTGATTTGGTGAAAAGATGTGTTAATATTACACAAAATCTCTGCATCTACAGTCCATTTCTCAATATAAAAAAAAAAAAAAAAACAACAAAAAAATACTCAAATTTTGACAGACTGAAAGAGTTGGGGCTGTTCAGTTTGGAGAAGAGGATGCTCCAGGTGGCCTTTCAGTATCTGAAGGGGGCCTACAGAAAAGCTGGAGAGGGACTTTTTAGGCTATCAGTGAGTGACAGGACTCAGGGCAATGGAGAAAAGCTGGAAGTGANGATCCTTGTGGTCCCTTCCAAACCTGACTGATTCTATGATTCTAAATAAACCAAATGAACTCCCACACCAAAGAGCTAGCAGAACCTCCAAAACTCCAACAAACCCTTAGGATAACGTGGATTTAGAATCATGGAATCTTAGAATGGTTTAGGTTGGAAGGGACCTCAAAGATCGTCCAGTTCCAAATCCCCAGCCATAGGCAGGGACACCTCCCACTAGAACAGGTTGCTTAAGACCTCATTCAGCCTGGCCTTGAACACCTCCATGGAGGGAGCAGACACAATCTCCCAGGGTAACCTATGCCAGTGTCTCACCACCCTCACTGTAAAGAACTTTCTCCTAACATCCCATTTAAATTTCCCCTCTGCCACTTTAAACCCATTACCCCTTGTCCTGTCACTATAAGACCTTGTGAATAGTCCCTCCCCAGCATTCCTGTATGCCTCTTTCAGATACTTGAAGGCCACACCAAGGTCTCCTCAAAGCCTTCTCTTCTCCAGGCTGCAGAGCACCAACTCTCTCTCATCCTGTCCTCATAGCAGAGGTGTTCCAGTTCTCTGAGCATTTGCATGGCCTCCTCTTGACTGGATCCAACATTTCCATGTCTTGCTTGTTCTGGGGGCTCCAGAGCTGCACACAGGACTCCAGGTGGGGTGTGAGGAGAGCAGAGCAAAAGGGCAGAATCCCCTCCCTTGCCCTGCTGCCCACAGCTGCTCTTGCTGCAGCCCAGCACACAGTTGCTGTCTGGGCTGCACTCACACTGCAGGCTCACGTTGAGCTCTTCATCACCCCAGACTCCCAGGTCCTGTTCCTCAGCCATTTGCCACCCAGCCTGGAGTTCTGCTCAGGATTGCACTCACCCAAGTGCAGGACCTTACACTTGGCCTTCTTGAATTTCATGAGGTTGGCCTGGTCACACCTCTCCAGCCTGTCCAGGTCCTTCAGGATGGCATCCCTGCCCTCTAGCAAGCTGACTGTGCCACCTTTCTTTCACTTAATATTCTAATTATCTAGCTGGTGCAGATATGCCTCATGCTGTCCCTTCTAGAAAGCCTGTATCAAAAGTTCTGTAAAGTGCAGGTTATATCAGTGGGATTTTCAGTTGTTCAACTCCAGTGCCATTGAGCATTAACATCACTGTGTATCAAGATAAGAGAGCATCTTTATCTGTTGATGGGCTTGGCTCTGTGTGTTTGCATTGATACTTTTGTATACATTCATGGTTTTGTGTGTGTGTGTGCGCACATGTGTGCATTTACACACACAGATAAATAGTTGTCTGCATATGTTACATGTTTACACGAGCACAGGCTGCTTGTTAAAATAGTAGGCAAATGTATCTGATTGAACAGTGGAAAAGGATATCCATTTACACAGACAGAAAAAACAGAGAAGCTATTGAAGTATCTGGGACACACGTATGAAGAAAGGTCTGTGAAACAGAGAAAATATTTTGTGATCTGAGCAGAACATTTGCTTCCTTTGGAAAAAAAAGAAAACAGAACAGGGTGAAATGTGTTCTGCTTTAACTCTAATCTTTTAATTGAGGAAAGGGAGATGCTAACAAAGAAGGTCTCATTCTTCATCCCCATTTATTTTGCTTTTTCTTTGTCTTTTTCTGCCTTCCTTTAAATTTGCTTTCCAGCACAGCTGCTGACAATATGTCTCTTCTGCGTTTTTGGGCAACACTCTTTTCTGATGATTTTATTGCTTGGAGTGACACAGGCAGTAACTTAAAGTATGAAAATAATAATAATTTTACCCACAAATATAAAGGGTTTTTTGTTTTTGTTTTGTGGGGTTTTTTTTTTGTTAACCCAACCAACCAAACCAAATGAAACCAAAAACCAGCACCCAAAACAGACTAAAAAATAAAAAATCCCTGCAACCCCCTCCAAATAAACACATTTTGATACTATATGAACTATGTAGAAAATACTGACTTCAACTCAAATTATTATCTGCTTTATTCCAACAGCTGACTGACAATATGTTCTGGTATCTAGTGATACTACTAATATATGCTTAGGAATTGTCACATTCATTTGATTTAATGTGTGTTAAATGGAAAATAATCTTAAAGTAGAATAGGATAGGATAGGATAGGATAGGATAGGATAGGATAGGATAGGATAGGATAGAACTTAATAGAATAGAATAGAATAGAATAGAACTTAATAGAATAGAACTGAATAGAATAGAATATAGAATAAAATAGAATTGAGTAGACTAGAATATAGACTAGAATATAGAATAGAATGTAGATTAGAACAAAATACAATAGAATATAAAATAGAATATAGAACAGAATAGAATATAGAATAAAATAGAATTGAATAGACTAGAATATAGAATAGAATAGAATAGAATAGAATAGAATAGAATAGAATAGAATAGAATAGAATAGAATAGAATAGAATAGAATAGAATAGAATAGAATCAGCCAGATTGGAAGAGATCTCCTAGATCATCCAGTTCAACCTATCACCCAGCCCTATCCAATGGCACTAAGTGCTCAATCCAGACTTTTCTTGAACACTCCCAGGAATGGTGACTCTACCACCTCCCTGGGCAGCCCATTCCAATGCCAATCAGTCTCTCTGGGAAGAATTTCCTCCTAACATCCAGACTATACCTCCCGTGGCACAACTTCAGACTATGTCCCCTTGTTTTGTTGTTGGTTGCCTGGGAAAGGAGACCAACACCCACCTGGCTACAGCCTCCAATGAGGTCACCCCTGAGCCTTCTGTTCTCCAAGATAAACAACTCAAGCTCCCTCAACCTCTCCTCACAGGGCTGTGCTCCAGGACCCTCACCAGCTTCGTCGCCCTTCTCTGGACATGTTCCTGTACCTCAACATCTCTCTTGAATTGAGGGAACCAGAACTGGACACAGGATTCAAGGNAATAGAATAGAATAGAATAGAATAGAATAGAATAGAATAGAATAGAATAGAATAGAATAGAATAGAATAGAATCAGCCAGATTGGAAGAGATCTCCTAGATCATCCAGTTCAACCTATCACCCAGCCCTATCCAATGGCACTAAGTGCTCAATCCAGACTTTTCTTGAACACTCCCAGGAATGGTGACTCTACCACCTCCCTGGGCAGCCCATTCCAATGCCAATCAGTCTCTCTGGGAAGAATTTCCTCCTAACATCCAGACTATACCTCCCGTGGCACAACTTCAGACTATGTCCCCTTGTTTTGTTGTTGGTTGCCTGGGAAAGGAGACCAACACCCACCTGGCTACAGCCTCCAATGAGGTCACCCCTGAGCCTTCTGTTCTCCAAGATAAACAACTCAAGCTCCCTCAACCTCTCCTCACAGGGCTGTGCTCCAGGACCCTCACCAGCTTCGTCGCCCTTCTCTGGACATGTTCCTGTACCTCAACATCTCTCTTGAATTGAGGGAACCAGAACTGGACACAGGATTCAAGGTGTGGCCTGACCAGTGCCAAGTACAGGGGAAGAGTAACCTCCCTTTTTGTGTCCTGCTGGTCACAAAAATCAAGAAATGGCTTTTATACAAGTTGAAGAAAAAAAAAAGAAAAGAATAACACAAACAGCTAAAATAACTCATTTATGATCTTCAACTATGAAAAGGAAGCATACTATTGCCTTTTTCACTCTTTTTTCCCCCCTCTGCTTCATTTTGGAATTACCTCCATTCATTTTTGCTCTGTTAAAATGCAGATAGGGAAAATGGTTACTAAAAACATGAAGAGGGGAGAAAAGGAAAAAAAAAAATTATGAAATGTGCAGAAATGAAGGAAGGTTCTGTTACACGTTTTCGCCTTGGGCAGAAAATGTACGAGGAAGGAGTCAGAAAGAACTCTGCTGAAAAGAGGTAGACATACACTGACAGAATGCAGCAGAAAAGTTTGTGAGGCCATGCTGTGATAAAGCAATCTTACTGACATCTATCTGTCTTTCTGGTGAACCTTCTTGAACCAATAATCCATGTGATTGAATGTCACAGAGCTCAATGCAGAGCAGATTTTGTTAATGCGAGCTTCCCTCTGCTGCATGCTTATGGAGGTTGTGCTGGTTTGAGCTAATTGGAGAATTTGAGTGAGAAATTAGAGTACTGGCTGAGAGAGGTAAACACAGTATGTCACTTCACCAGAGTTTTACCGAGAAAGAAAAAAAAAATTGCTTTTAAGTGTTGTACCCAAAACATTAGATATCAGATAGTTTCTGATTGCTCTGGCTGTGGCTGCTTCTCTTGCATGGTCTCCTTTGTCTTTGCCTTGATAACTAATTCTCATTAATTCTACTAACTACTTTCCTGCTACTAACCCCCCTGGCTGATCTACTTCTGCTTATCGTCAGCGTCAACAGGTGGTGAGATAAGACTGGGGAAGGGGGGGAAGGTGGTAGGGGGTTGTTGGTTACCCCTCTTGGGGATTTTGGTCTCTGGGAGGGGTGTGGTGTTTCTGTATTACCTTTTCATTGTATATATCTGTAAATATCTGTTATACCTTGTAAATATTTGCTTGTGTATTGTGCATTGCTGTAAATATAAAGCTTCATTTATCAACTTCCAGTGTTTCTGAGTCCTAGATGGGGTTTATAAAAAAGTGAAGGGGCAGGTAACTGCTTAAACCACCACAGAGGTATTTAATATTTTTAAGCTGGACATAAGGAATTTTCTGCTAGCTTTTAACAAAAAGCTTCACTGCTAAAAATTGGTGGATTGGGAAAATGTGAGGTTGTCTGTGTGGCTGAAACATAAGGGCATGGCAATTATAATATTTGCAAGTTATTCAGATGTAAAGGTAATGCTGTCCACTAACGTTCTCTGAGCTGTGAAACTTGTGTGATTCAATGTGAAAATGTGCTACAGCATCAGCACGACTACTAAAGGTAGATGTACCTATTTTCAAGTGTGTAAAGAGCTAACTCCTCCTGAGGGGCTTACCTGAACTGGATCCTGACTCCTCCCTGGGGGTGGTCTGCCCTATCCCCCAGTGTTGTGTTTATCCCCTTCCACTTCCTGCTGGGACCTTCTGCAAAGGGGAGATGAACTTCCTGTCTCCTTCTCTTGCTTCTGCTTCCTCATCAGCCAGCATCCTACTTTCCTGCTGCTGCTGCCGTTTACCACGTGCTGTCCAGCAAACACCACCTTTGGAACTTTTTCCTCACTGCATCCATCATCAATAGTGCTTCGAGTGCCCAGCAGAAAGCTGGGGACAGAGTTTTGAGCAGGGTCTGCTGGGACAGAACAAGGGATCCTGCTCTGGCAGGGGGGTTGGACTAGATGATCTTTCGAGGTCCCTTCCAGTCCCTGACATCCTGTGATTCTGTGATTCACCACCTGGATCCAGCTCCATCCATTCTCATCTACTGGTTGTATACCTATATTTTGTATTTTGTTTCCCTTCCCCATACCTTTTGTAATTCCCCTTACCTATAATACCTCTTATTTCTTGTTAAAGTTTATTTTTTTAGTTTCAAATCTAATTAAGCCTATTTATTGAGCTTTGGAGCTCAGGGGGGCTAGTTAAAACTAATACAAAATTCCAAAGCACTTAGTCATACCAATGGGTGACATATAGGATTCAGTGATGGCTTCAAATGCAAAGTCTACCTTAACTGCCTTGCAGCCAAAATTTGAACCTTAGTTTTCTGCAGTGAGCTAATATTCTATAGTGATCTTATATTAGCTCATTTCACTAAAACCTTTTCAGTAGTAGTCTTGAGATTGTCTCAGTTTTGCATGACATGAATCTTTAATTAGTTTAGGAAATTGAAGATGGCTACAATCCCTGGGAAAGTCCTTGGTTTAATACTAAGGCATGTAGCCAGGTGGGCATCTTAGAGTCAGAGAATGGTTTAGGTTGGAAGGGACCTCAAAGATCATCCAATTCCAACACCCTGCCATAGGCAGAGACATCTCCCACTAGAACAGGTCCCTCAAGGCCTCAGCCAACCTGGCCTTGAACACCTCCAGGGAGGGAGCAGCCACAAACTCCCTGGGCAACCTGTGCCAGTGTCTCAACACCCTCACTGTAAAGAACTTCCTCCTAACATCCCGTTTCATTCTCCCGTCTGCCAGTTTAAACCCATTACCCTTCATCCTGTCATAACAAGACCTTGGGAATAGTCCCTCCCCAGTCCTCCTGTAGGCCCCCCTCAGATACTGGAAGGCTACTATGAGGTCTTCTTGAAGCCTTCTCTTCTCCAGGATGCAGAGCCCCAACTCTTGTAGCCTGTCCTCATAGCATAGGTGCTCCTGCCCTCTGATCATCTTCACATATCTTCAGAAAAGAGGAAATAAAAATGAAATATTAATGTTTTCTTAATTTTCTTGGGAGGAAGAGAATCAAGTTGTTGATAATTCTATGTAATTCTGGCTAAGTGGCAGATGCTCAATTTTTTTTTTCAACTGAGAGAAATTAAAAAAAAAATCAAAGCACATTAAAATAAAATTGAAGATCACATTGGATGCCTACATTCTTTTGTTATACCTAGATTTATTAATCTATAATGGCAATGAATTGATATTTGCTCACTACCAGATGTCCATATCCAGTCAGTCTCTCACTCTTCCTTCTGAACAGGATGAACCAGAGCCAATAAGATAGAAGAGCTTGCATGTCAAGATAAAGACAGGGGAAGCACTCACCTGGTACTGTTGTGGGGCAAAACACACTCTATTTGGAGAAAAAATATGACTCAATTTGTTGCTGAATAAAAGTTGGTGAGAAACAAAGAAAAATAACAAAGCACCTTCCTCTTCCCACCTCTCCTTCTTCCAGGGTTCACTTTCACTTCTTTATCCCTGACTGTTTTACCCACCTTTACCTCCAAGGGGCACAGGGGGATGGAATCAGTCTGTAACATCTCCTCTTTTCTGTTCTTACACCATTTCTCTGATTCGTTCTGGGTCCTTTCCATGGACTGGAAGAGAATCTATTCCTGGAGTATCACAGAGTCATAGAATGATCTGGCTTGGAAGGGACCTTCAAAGGCTATCTAGTCCTGCAGTAAGCAGGGGCATCCTCAACAAGATCAGGCTGCCCAGAGCCCTGTTGGGCCTCAATTTGAATATCTCCAAGGATGGGGCCCAAACCCTCTCCTCAGGCAACCTGTTCCACTACCTTCATGGTAAAGAACTTGTTCCTAACATCCAATCTGAATCTACCCTCCTCTAGTTTGAGGCAATTGACACTCATCCTATCACCACAGGCCTTTGTAAACAACCTCATGCCTCCATCCTTCTTATAGATACTGGAAAGCCTCTTTTCCAGGCTCCACTGGACCTGCTGCATCAGGTTCATGTCCATCCTTCTTATAGGTACTGGAAGGCCTCTTTTCCAGGCTCCACTGGACCTGCTCCATCAGGTTCATGTCCTTCCTGTATTGAAGGTCCTAGATCTGCATGCCCTACTCCAGGTGAGGTCTCACCAGAGCAGAATACCCCATCTCTTCTTTCTCTGATCCAAGTGTCCTCAAAGCTGCTTCTCTTTCTCATCACTCCTCTCAGATGCTGCCAGGTGGCAATTTCCCCCCTTTCATAAACACTCTGAGAGGTCTGACCATCTTGGTGTGATGGAATGGGAGTTTGATTAATTAATGCAAGATTATTTCTCAAAATTAATATTGTTTATTAATTTTGATATTCAAACTCTTCCATCCCCAACCACTAATTTTAGTAATAAACTGGCTTCATTGTAGCGGTCACAGGATGCATTATATAACTGATATCTAGATCTAGGTTTAACTATCAATATATATACAGACAATTGAATCCAATTGAAATCAAATAACTGGAAGAGAAGGTTCTTTGCGGTTAGTTACTTGCTTGGCCACTAGATGAACTCAGGGCCTTCCTGATTAGCACAAGGCAAGCCCATGTACCTTTTTCACCACTGCATGCAAACAGGAGAAAAACAAGTTGGGTAAGCCAGAGTGCTCAAATTCCATGGCTCCAGGTCTTTCATACTTTTTCCCTTGGTTGCTTCTTCCCAAACAGAAGGAAGGAGAGAAGAAAAACATCTCTGGGCAAGCCAGCACATGTATAGGCCTATTTTGACCCTTCAGGTCCACCACACTTGGATGAAGGGTTGTATCCTGCAGTGGGTCTGTTAGAGCCAGCAGCCGTCCACACAGCCAGCTGTGCCAGCATTTGGGCACTTTATCCTGTGTGAATGAACACTTGCAGTTATGCAGGGATGTGTATGCATAGTTTGAAAAAAAATCTCATCAGTTCCCCGCTCGGAAAGCACTTTATCAACTAATAAAGAAAATAAGTCAATAAGGGAGCTTTGATTACTATCATTAACTCATGGTAAACATCAAGGAAGAATATTTCTGGGCCAGTGCATTTCAAGGCAACCCTGATGTGGAATGTTTTACTGGGTTAGAGAGAGATCTTGCTGAGAGAATGGTGGGGATGAAGTAACCAAAAAGGCACTTTGCACCTTTGGCAGTGCAAGATTGGAATCCTGGTTTAATTTTTTTGTGACACAGAATACACTTTTTGAAAACCAGTATTTGCAGTAAAAAAGTGATCCAAAGATTGGCATTGCATGGTTACTTGCAATGACTATTTGTAACTAGAGTTAGGGTTAAGAAAAACGGAAGATAGGATTCAGTGTACTCAAAAGGAAATCTTATGTGTTGAGTATTAATGCTAGCTAGAAAATTTGTGATTTTCCTTTTAGTTAGTAATTTAGGACTGTGGTAGTTCGGGAGTTATCCGCCCCCTCCCCCTAAACAATTTTTAAATTACTCAGACTAGACTGATCCAGCTGAGAAGTTAATGAACGAAGCTTTATATTTACAGCTTTGCACATTATACAAGCAGATATTTGCATTATATTACAAATGTTCACAGATATATACAATAAAAAGTTAATACAGAAACACCACGGCCCTCCCAGAGACCAGAGTCCCCAAGAGAGGCTTCCAACCACACTTCCACCTTTCCCCAACCACCCAATCTTATCCCAGTATCTGTCTTATGTGTCAGGTAAAGAGGGAAGATCGGCCAGGAGGGGTTAGAATCAGGAATTGATTAGTTAGGTTATGCAGATCAAGCTGGAAAGCAGGGAGAGGGAGAGACCAACAGCCCAGAGCTCAGACCCGAGCAGCTGTCTTATCTATGTTTGGGTTCTTACTTTTGTATTTTTCAGCAAACCTATGAGCAAAGGAGACATCATCAATGCTTTCCTTTCTCAGCCTGTAACCTAATTTCTCTTATTAAAATATTCCAATTAGCCTCAAACCAGCACAGTAACAAACCCAGGAAATTTACAAGTTAAATGAGTGTTTTGGCTTAGATGCTTGGTTTTATCTTAATTCTTCTGTATATGCAAGAATGGAAGTACTTGCACTGCTTTTAATGATGTACACAGGCAAATGTTATTCACAAACTAAGATGCTGGTCATGTTCTCTTTGTATTCCCACCAGCCAGAAGGCTCCTGTGGTTTACTTAAAGAACGTGATTACACAGGAATAAATGGCAATTAACTAGGCAGTGCCTAGAATTTATTTAACTTGCTAACTTGCTCAATTTGTCATGTCAACATCCCCAGTTGTGCATGTCCAGCAGGTCTAGGGAGGTTCTCTTCAACCTCTACTCTGCCCTGGTGATACCATACCTGGAATACTCTGTCAGTTTTGGGATCCCCATTCAAGAGAGGCAGGGATCTGATGGAGATGGTCCAACAGAGAGCTACCAGGATGATTGCAGGACTGGAACATTTCACCTATGAAAAAAATAGGTCTGTTCAGTCTTGAGAAGAGAAGGCTACGAGGGGATCTTATTAAAGTCTATATATATCTGAGGGGTGGTGTCAAGACAAAGGTGACAGCCTCTTTTCTGTGGTGGCCAGTGATAGGAGAAGAAACAAAAGGAAGCAGTATAGAACACAGGAATTTTCACCTCAAGATGAGGAGACAGCTCTTTACAATGAAGATGATGAGGGTACATTGGAACAGGCAGCCCAGAGAGATTGTGGTGACTTTCAAAACCTGTCTGGATGCGTTCCTGTGAGACTTGCCCTAGGTGATCCTCCTTTGAAAGGAGGGACTTGATAGCATCTGGAGGTCCCTTCCAACCACTAACATAGGACCATAGAATCATAAAATGGTTTAGGTTGGAAGCAACCGCAAAGATCATCCAGTTCCAACCCCCCGCCATAGGCAGGGACACCTCCCACGACATCAGGTCGCTCAAGACCTCATCCAGCCTGGCCTTGAACACATCCAGGGAGGGAGCAGACACAACCTCCCTGGGCAACCTGTTCCAGAGTCTCAACACCCTCACTGTAAAGAACTTCCTCCTAACATCCGGTTTCAACCTCCCCTCTTCCAGTTTAAACCCATTACCCCTCATCTTGTCGTAACAAGACCTTGTGAATATCCCTCCCTAGCCCTCCTGTAGGCCCCCTTCAGATTCTGGAATGCTACTATAAGGTCTGCTGGAAGCCTTCTCTTCTCCAGGCTGAAAAGCCCCTACTCTTGTAGCCTGTCCTCATAGCATTTAAGAGGGCTTTATGCTTCCCTCTGATGTTTTGTAAATCCACAATTCATAGACAACATTTTAAAATGTCTTTACCTCCAATTAACATTTGACTCTCTATGATGTGAAAAAATTGCATTCGAATTACAAAAGCCTGTCCAACAGTTTATTTATGTGAGCCAAAAATTGCATGATTGCTGATGGAAAGCAGCAACATTAACCCTGGAAAGCAATGCAGCCATTCACATTCTGCAGCAGACATTTCAAATGACATTCAATAGAGTCTCCCAGTGCATTTGCTAAATTCAGCTAAATAGTACACTTAGTGTAATATGGTTTTTTCTTATGGAAACATGGAAAAGTGATTCCCTTTTTGTAAACTTTGAAAGAAAAAAACACTTTCTTTTGTCAGAAACAAGGTAAAAAATGCACTTAGCTTGACATTTTAGCACACAGGTTGAACTTCAATTCAGCAGCTGTTTCTAGTCCGCTGTACCTTCCAAAGTGACAGTGTCAAGATAAACCTTAGCATTTGCTTCCCAAAGGAGATTCTATCTCCAGATTGCTCTTGAAGTGACACAGGCATATGTACAAGAAATTCCAGCTAAGACCATCAAGATACTTTAAAAAAGTGTTGTACGTAACATTTTGTATGTTCAGTTTCTAAGTTTAGTGAGTTTTATTTATAAAATGTTTATGAATAACTGAAAGATGAAAGATGAAAATGTGCTCGTATCTGTGAGGAGAATTTATGCAGGCAGAACTCCCACTGTTTTCAGTGGGGATTTTCCTGCTTGTGCCTTTGTCTAATAGCCATTGATATTAATAGGAGTCATTCCTTTGACTTTAATAGGCTTTGGGTCATGGATTTTGGTTTCTAATAGAGCTTGGGCTGTGTTCAGAACTAGCCATACACAGGGCCAAATGCTCAGACAAATTTGTTTGTGGACTTATTTTCAAACATCTGTCTTCATAATAGCTGCCTATGCTTCAGCACACTTCAGGTAAATGAAAGGACCTGGTTGTAGTCAGGTGGGGGTTGGTCTCTTCTCTCAGGCAACCAGCAACTGAAAGAGAGGGCACAGTCTCAAGTTGTGCTGGGGAAGGTATAGGCTGGATATCAGGAAGAAGTTCTTCACAGAAAGAGTGATCAGCATTGGAATGGGCTGCCCGGAGAGGTGGTGGGGTTGTCATCCCTGGAGGTGTTCAAGAAAAGACTGGATGAAGCACTTAGTGCCATCGACTAGGTCTGGGTGATAGGTTGGACTGGATGATCTTGAAGGTCTCTTCCAACCTGGCTGATTCTATTCTGTTCTGTTCTGTTCTGTTCTGTTCTGTTCTGTTCTGTTCTGTTCTGTTCTATTCTATTCTATTCTATTCTCAATTTCTTGCCAGTTCAGAAAAATAAGGGGGGAAAAACCCCACCCGTTTTGGGATTTGATAAGTATCTCTTTCTGGAAACTTTTTGCTATTTTTTTTAAAGTAATTTGAGTTTATATATAGCTAATTTTAGCAGAGTTCAGTGGGATTTACTGTAGCTTTAGTGAGTTAGAGATGGATCAAAAAACCTTCTCTGATCTGTCAGATAGTCTACTGACTACTGATTTATAAAGATTTTCATTACCTTCTCAACTAATCCACTAAGTTGATTATCCATTGCAAGCAGAATCCAGGCAGATTTGTGCCCACAACAAAGTTATTCTGAACATATGAAAGCATTCAAATGCTGTATTAACTAATGCTTGAAAATAAATTAAATTCAAAATGAGTTCCCCAAGACCAACACTAACAATGAATTGGATTACTGCACAAATACTGTGCAAAATTTCAAAGCTTTCAATGACTGTTTCAGTTGGAGGGTTTAGAAGAGTTTAACACTTTTCATACTGATCTGAAATATTTCTCTACAAGACTAGCTGTGCTGAGTTAGCCTTGGGCAGTATTTCATGAATATTTGAAGACTCCTTAAAAATAAAGCAGCTTTCAGGTTTGCAGTACCTTTCTTCAGAATCCATGTGGCTAATCAATATATATTGAAAGACGGAAAGGGAAGTGCGAGGGGCTAACAATTCCAGTGAAAACAAACTCACTTTTTCACAAGGTCCTTATCAGTCTTGTAACTGTAGATTAGCATTAAGATGAAATACAAAAGGCATCTGTTGTAGGATGTTGGGATGTACTCTGTACAGAAAAAAACAGACCAAAAAACATGTGAACCAGATCCTTGGCCCATTCTGCTTTAGAACTGGAGACCAGTTGACACACAGCATATCAGGAGTTCAGCATTTGGTGTCAGGTGTCTGCAAGGTGATTTCATTTGCCTTGTGGCATCTAGCCATCCATGAAAACAACAAACAAACAATCAACCACAAAGCAACCTAATGGTACCATATGGTGATAATTCTGGCCTATGTCAGCTTTTAGATCAATTGGCAACAGGCAATTGAGAAAAGGTACATTTTAAGGAAGAATCTGCCAGCTTATAATTGCTCTTGAATTTGATTGTTTGCATTATTAGCTTGTGCTGGATCATCTGTGTGCTTAGAAACATTTAAGATCTCTTTTAATTTATTTTTGTAGTTGCATGAAGATGGTAAATCATCAGTATCACAATGTAACATACATAATAACACTACAGAAAGTTTGTTCTTGTGAGATGGGCTGGGTAGGGATTATTAAGTAGTAAAAGTTTTCTACAGAGTATATTGTTTTGAAGGCTTGTTGGAGGCTTTGCTTTGACCATGCAATCATAGCCCATGGGCTTGACTAGTGCTAAGTTCTTGTTTACTCTCCCACCTGCTGTAAGGCACAGGTGCATCCAGAAACAGGCACCACGTTTTCCTGTCAAAGTTGGTGCATTAACAAGCTCCTTTGCTCAGATTCATGCTGTACTTCTGGATTGATGTATTTTAAAGTTTTAACAATGAAATAAATTTTTAAAAAAAGATGACAGATGCTTGAGGTTCTCCCCCATGAAACAAAAATCAACCTCTTGTGCCTCTCTTCTGCATTGAAAACTGTGCCCCCAAAATGCTACAAGATTAGGCAAGATAACCATGTCAAATATTCTCCTGCAAAAACCTACTGAGATATGGGTTGGAAATGGAAAAACAGGCCAGCTGGGATCATAAGAAAATACTGTCAGTGTGTGCCAGCCTTTTCAGCTTGACTAGTAAAGTAGATAAATCAAAGAAATAGAGACGCTGACATTCTTTGCATAGTTCTCAGCAGAAGTCCCTATTGAAGACAAAAATTTGGTTTATCATAGAATCATAGAATATCTTGAGTTCAAAGGGACCTTAAAAATCATCTAGTTCAAACACCGCTGTTGTAGGCAGGAACATCTCATACTAGGCCAGGTTACTCAAGGTTTCATCCAGCCTGGTCTTACAGATTTCCAGGGATGCCACAACTTCTTTGAGCCACCCGCTGCAGGATATCACCACCCTTTGCTGTAAAGAATTTATTTCCAATGTCCGATCTAAATTAACCCTGCTCTATTTTAAAACTATTGTCCCTCATCTTGTCACTACGTGCTTTCATAAAAAGTCCCTCTCCAGCTTCCCTGCAGGCCCCTTTCAGGTACCAAAAGACTGCCATGAGATCTCTTTGGAGTCTTCTCTAATTTAGGCAGATCAATCCAACTCTCTCAGCCTGTCCTCACAAGAGAGGCTTTCCATCCCTCTGATCATCTTTGTTGCCCTCCTCTAAACCCTCTCCAACAGATCTCGAGTAAGATTAGAAATGCACTTTGTACTGGCACAAGGAGTGTGTGCAAGAAAAAAAATGTGAGTATGACTCAAATGAGAGTCAGCTGCTGTGATGGCAGATATCAGTGTCAAAAAAGAGATAGTCTTGTGCAACTTTACTGTGATTAAAAGACACCAAAAATTACTGATTCTCCGTATTCCCCAGACTTTACTAGCCTGCAAAGAAAGTCCCACAGTTGATCATAGAATCATAGAATGATTTAGGTTGGAAGGGATCTCAAAGATCATCTAGTTCCAACCCACTGCCATAGGCAGGGACACCTCCCATTAGAACAGGTCGCTCAAGGCCTCATCCAAACTGGCCTTGAACACCTCCAGGGAGGGAGCAGCCACAACCTCCCTGGGCAACCCGTTCCAGTGTCTCACCAGCCTCACTGTAAACAACTTCCTCCTAACATCCTGTTTCAATCTCCTTTCTTCCAGTTTAAACCCATTACCCCTCATCCTGTCATAGGAAGATCTTGTGAATTGATCTGTACAGAATCTTGCTTAGACTGAAGTACTGTGCTTCTCTTTAATTTCATCATGTGTAAAATGCAAAAAAAATGCCTATTTAGATGTTGTGGTATGAAAAATGCTGCATGAAAGAAAATACAGTAAAAATAATATTGCTCTGTTTTAGCTGAAAAGAAACTTGTACAAAGTTGAGAACTCAATTTTCCTTGTAAAAAATAATGAGTTGAGCACATATTATCAGGAGTCAAAAGAATCTCGAAGTTTTCTTTCATCATTCAGGCCTTTCTGGTTGCCATCTCCTGCTTAGAGCCACACTAAAAGCCTATTCGACTACTACAGTGATGGGCTAGAATCACTTTGCCAGCTGAAAATCTCTTATAGATTTGTTAATCCAACTTTCTTCTCTCCCCTAAATTGCATAAGTGAAGGAGAGAAATTGATGTCCTTTGTGAATCTTGCCCAGTATCTTCTCAGGTTCCTTGATGAATTCCATTATCTCCAAAGTGACCTTTACAGTTCATATCTCTTTTGCACCTAATGCAGTTATACTCCATTCCATTATAATGAAAGTGTTACATGGATAACTACCAAGCATTATCTCCCAGAAGGAGACCTAATTTGAGAAAGAACTTAAGTATTTTAACATGAAACTCGATTTCTTTCTTTTAACCTTGTAGGTACCTGAGAGTGCTTAGTAAGTTCACAGATACGGCAAATACACTGAAATACCTATGTACTAGAAAAGGTAATCTCCATTTCAGAATTTATGGGCAGCTGAATCAATTCCACTCCTCAGTTACAACACTTGTGTGAACAGTTTGTGCTGATAGACATACTGAAAATAGATGTGTTTGACTTTTTGAAGTATATAATCATGCAGATTATATACAGATACTCATTTTCTGCAGATGTATGATCCTTGACATGACATTTTTGCTTTTGTGAGCAGCATCACAGAAAATAGTACCTGCTGTAATTATTAATTTTATACCTCCTTAAGCTTCAGATTGTTTTGAAGTATCTATGCAGCACCAGTGGAATTTGCTCCATAAAGAACTGTGAATCAGGTAACACTCAGGCTGTGCAGGTTTATGCTGGTACAGCTGCTAAGTTTTAGCTTGACTTCATCTGGTTGGCTTAGGACAGATGAGAGTGTGTCTTGCTTCCCATATAATTTATTCCTCTGTGAAGATAATTAATAGTATCCAGTAATTTCTAGGGAGGGATGAGTCACTGTCAATTGACATGAATATGAAGGAAAGCCTGAGTGCTACACAGAATGAGCAATTATGTGAAGTCATTTCATGAGATCCTCTTATGCAGTTGTGAAATTGCCCCCAAAATAAAATCACCAGACTAGCTCAGAAGGTTTGGAAATAAAATGA